>APFE031027042.1:4304-18927 GCA_000404065.3 Pinus taeda | reverse complement strand
AAATAATATAATGAAGGAGAGTATCGTTCAGGGGGTCTACTTATCCTGGTAGATCTTCTAACACCGCTTTTAGGTGTTTGGGGTGTCTGTTGCTGTTGTGGTGGTTACTGCTGTTGTGGTTGTTGATTATTATTATTTTCAGGCACCTTTACTTTTTCAGTGATTTCATCAAGAACTGTGTATTCCTTGTTTTCTTCTTCCCGTTTCTTTTCCTGCAACTGATTCTTATACAAGACCTTTTCATTGAAAATTACATCTCTGCTCCTAATGATTTTGTGACTTTCATAATCATATAAGCGATAACCAAAATCATTAACACCATATCCAATAAAGGTACATTTCTTTGACTTTGCTTCAAGCTTTGTTCTATTTTCTTTATCAATATGGACAAAGGCCTCACAACCAAAAGGATTTAAAATAGAGTAGTTTACCTTTTTACCTGTCCATGCTTCCTCTGGAACACCACCATCCAAGGAACTTGAAGGCCCTCTGTTTATTAGATAAATAGCAGTATCTACAGCATCTGCCCAAAACTGTAAAGGCAATCCTGCATGCAATCTCATGCACCTTGCACGCTCCATGATTGTCCTGTACATCCTTTCTAACACACCATTTTCTTGTGGTGTTCTTGGAACTGTCTTCTCTCTGCGAATTCCATGCTCTGAACAGTACCTATCAAACTCTTTGCTGCAATATTCACCTCCATTGTCTGATCTAAGACACTTCAATTTATTTCCCGTCTCAATCTCAACCAAAGCTTTCCATTTCTTAAAAGTATCAAATACATCAGATTTATTCTTAATACAACAAATCCAAGTTTTTCTAGTTGCATCATCAATAAAAGTAACATAATAACGAGAGCCACCGAGAGATGATACCTGAGCAGGTCCCCATACATCTGTATGCACAAGCTCCAATTTTCCATTCTTCTTTTCTTTCCCAACTCTGAGAAATCTGACTCTCTTCTGTTTTCCATAAATGCAATTCTCACAGAAGTCCAAATCAACATTCTTCAAACCTGGCAACAAATTCCTTGAGTGAAGAATCTTCATTCCTTTTTCACTCATGTGTCTAAGCCTATGATGCCATAATGCTGCATCTTCTCCTTTGGAAGTTAAAGCATTAACAGAGTTAGAAATACCATTGCAAAAATACAATGTATCAACCTTTTCGCCTTTTGCTATTACCAGGGCTCCTTTGGTGACCTTCCAAGCTTTATCCGTGAAAGTTGTCACACAGCCTTCACCGCCTAACTGCCCTGTTGAAATCAGATTTTTCTTTAGATCTGGAACATGCCTTACCTCCTTTAGTAGCCATTGGTTCCCATTTTGCTGTTTTACAAGAACCTTACCCATTCCAACAATTTTACAGGGTTTATCATCACCTAAATGAACTTGTCTAAAATCTCCTTGAACATAGTCATGAAAGTATTTATTATTAGGTATGGCATGGAATGAGGCCCCTGAATCTACCACCCAAGAATCAATAATATTTTCGAAAGAAAGAATCAAAGCATATTGTATCACCTCACTTGTCACATTTGCTTCATGATTGTTTTCTTGTTGTGCATCTCCTTCTTTTCCCTTCCGAGATCTACAGTCTTTCTTTAGGTGTCCTTTCTTTCCGCATTTCCAGCACACTATCCCTAATCTGGACTTGGATCTGCCTTTCCTTGATTTACTGTGATATCCTGAGCTCTTTCCTTTTTCCATTTTTCTTCCTCTAGACTCTGCACTCAAAGCATTTCCTGATGTCTCACCAGAGCTTTTCCGTCGCATTTCATCGCTAAGGATAGTACCAACAACATCATCAAACTTTAAAGTACTAGATCCAGAAACAGAGTTACTAATGGCCATTACCAAACCATTCCAACTTTTTGGTAATAAGCACAAGAATAACAGAGCTCTAACTTCATCATCAAAGTTTACCCCTACAGAACATAACTGACTTGTAACAGTATTAAAATCATTTAAATGATTTGCAACAGATCCACCTTCCGACATCTTCATATTAAATAACCGTTTCATAAGAAATACCTTGTTTGAGGCCGAGGGTTTTTCATATAGTTGCTCCAACGCCTTAATCAAACCCGCTGTCGTTGTTTCCTTCGAAATGTTGAAGGCGACCGATGCTGCAAGGCACAGCCGTATTGTTCCGAGTGCCTTTCTATCGAGAAGGTTCCATTTTCATCTTTCATACCCATCGGCATCTTTGTTTTTCCGCCCAATGGTAGGTATAGATCTTTCTGATACAGATAATCTTCCATCTGCATCTTCCACAATGAGAAATTTTGGCCATTAAATTTCTCGACCCTAAACTTACCATCTTCCGCCATGGCTCCCACTCGAACAAGGAACCCTTCTTTCTTGCGCGTTTATGAACCAAATAGACCTTCGGCTCTGATACCAGTTGTTAGAAAATTATATATTATGGAGCAATGGAACACATAAAATATTGCATAAATATAAACACAGAAAACGCACAAAATAAGAGAGACACAGATATACGTGTTTCACCTTGTTTGGGCTACGTCCACCTCGAACAGCCAGTCCTTCCTTTCTATTATCCAACAAAATGAAGAGACACAACCTACAGCAAATCCGTTGTAATATCCTCTGTTTTCTCTCACAGTGTCACCTCTCTGTTTCTCGCTCACACACCTAGAATACACATCTATCACAGCCTCAAATACAATGCCCTCATACAAAGAGAGGGGTTGCCTTCTAGGGAAAAAAACCCTAAACTAAACATAAGTTCTACCGTCAGATCATCCGCCTAATGAACGGCCCAGATTGACTAGAAATTACTATACTTTTACAAGGCAAATTTACATCTGTTTTTAGCTTCGGTGGCGTTGCCCCCGAGCCCCTGTCGGGGGACCGCTGGCCCCCGGACCCCCCAGCCGGGGGGGGATCGGCACCCCCAGACCCCCGCGGAGGGGACAAGTGCTCCCCGCACCCCCCGCGTGGAGGGGTGTACAAAACTTCCTGGGGTATACCTCCGGCTGAAACAAAGACCTCTGAACAATCATGCTCCACACACAACACCCTACCCAATCTGCATTGTTGAAGCCTTGAAGCTTCACTCCCACTGTCTCTTTGTACCAAATACCATACTGAGTACTTCCTCTAATATATCTCAACACATGTTTGGTTGCATTCTAATACAACTTAGTCAGCTTAACCATTGCTTGAATAAGTTAGTAAAATGAATAACACATGTTTGGTCATGTGTTCACCAAATACATGAGTGAACCTATAAGCTGCCTATAAATAGTAGCCTCCACTACTTCACCGGAAGTAGCATCCTCCTTCCTCCAGTTACCATCTAAAGAAGTCTCCATGGGTTTACTGCTCTCCATGTGGAACTTCTTGAGTATCTTGTTGGCATACTCTCCCTGAGAGACAAACAGTTCCTCACCACCTTTCCATACTTCCATCCCCAAAAAGTAGTGCATGAGCCCCAAGTCCTTCATTTCAACTCTCTTGCAAAATCCTCTTTGAAAGAATTGATCAACTTATCATCACCTAGAAGAATCAAATCATCAAAATATAAAACAATAATCAACAATTTACTTTCAACCACAATACGGTAAAGGTTCGCATCTGATTCACTTTTGGTGAAGCGCAACCCAGTGAAATAGCTATCGATCCTTGTGTACCAAGCACAGGGTGATTGTTTCAATCCATACAACACTCGCTTGAGTCAGAACACATGCGAATCTCTGTTGTAGGTTTCAAATCCTTCAGGCTACTCAATATACACGTCTTCCTCAATCATGTCATTGAGGAGTGTTGTCTTTACATCCATCTGATATATTTTCCATCCCATCTGCCTTGGCAGTGCTAGAATGGACCTAATTTATTAGTACCTTGCAACAAGATCAAAAGTCTCATCATAATCAATCCCCACCACCTAAGAAAACTCTTTGGCAAAAAACTTGGCCTTGTGTTTCTCCACACTACCATCCACTACTTGCTTCACCTTATAAATCCATCTAGAATTCACCACTGACTTGTCTATCGGTCTTGGGACCGCATCCCAAACATTTTTCCTAACAATGGATTCATACTTCTCAACCTTGGAATCAACCCAAACTTATTTTTGCACTTCTTCCTCAAAAGAGGATGGCTCAATCTCTACACATCCGCTCATTAGAGCCATGTAGCTAGTGTACCTCTCTGATGACCTGCTCTACCTATGTTGTGATGTGAGTACTCCCACATTCTCTCTAGCATCATGCAATAACTTGTTAGCCTCTTTGGTGTACTTTCTCCCATCTCTCGAATACTCTGCATGAGTGGGTGTCTCCACTCCCTGCTCCTCTGCATGTTGATGCTCCACATCATCCTAAAGTTCCTCCTTAGGAGCTAAATTCTCCTCAACCACATGTAGTTGAAGCTCACTCTCAAGGGAACATCTCATGGCCTTCTCTTCATCGAATTTTACATCTCTGCAAACCACTATCATTCCTTTGGTTGGTAGGTACACGCGATAGTTATGAGCTGTATCAATGTACCCCACAAATATGCCCAACTTTGTTGTTGGCTCTAGATTTTTCCGTGAATATTTGGTAACATGGAAGTAGACTGATGAACCAAAGATCTTGAACTATGCCACATCTGGTTTCTTCAATAAAAAATCCTCTTCCAGTGTACTCATCCCGAGAATTCGATGAGGGCTTTTTTATATGAAAATAAACAGTTGTGTTGCATGGTTCACACCGCAAGAGTAATGGTAGGCCCTAATCATGCAACATCACCCATGTCGATCCCATAATACTCTTGTTCTTCCTTTCAGCTACCCCATTTTGTTGTCAGTTATGAGGTGTTATCAACTCTTGTCGAATGCCTTCTAATGCATAGAAGTTTTTGAACTCATTTGATACATACTCTCCACTGTTATCACTCCTCAGAGCTTTAACTTTCCTCCTAGTATCTTTCTCGAAAAGTTATTTAAATTCACAAAACTTAGCAAAATTCTGACCTTTCTTTTGCATGAAGAAGATCCAAAACTTACGAGAAAAATCATCAACAAATATCACATAATACCTGTTGTACCTTAAGAAACCAATTTCCTGGCTGTAGAGAAATTGTGCTTAAGACATTAATAAATATTATTTACTTTCACTTATTGTTTGTTGTGTTGTCAAATGAAGGAACTGGAAAACTTGGTCTTTAACCCTTAACACATGTATGATCGGAACATCTCAGAATGCCATATGTTGCTAGATATAAATGATAAGTGAAGAAATCTTGAAGGAGAAGTTAAAGATAATATGTTGGTTTTTCACAGAAACTACTATCTATAACTTAGGAGAATTATGAAAATGAGAACTGAATAATAGACAATATGTTGCTTAACACATAAACTACTATCTGTGACTCTTGGAGAAGTTAAAGATAATATGCTAGTCTTTCACAAAAACTATTTTCTATAACTTAGAAAGGAAGGTGGAAACTTCAAGTATAGGAGTGCTCTTTTAAGGAATTTTAACTTTATCTACATAAGAAAATAAAGACCTGCAACTTCATTACTATGCTTGAAAGAAAAAAAACATAACATGGCACATGACAAAGAAGGTTACAAAATTATACCCAACAACTCATGGAAACTTTTGATTCTTCATTAATCAATGATGATATCAGGAATACAGTGGCCTAGCCTCTGGGTTCTCCAAAATTCGAACCATGCCCCTCTTTTCTGTAAATTTTCCTCCTTTTATACATTTGTGAAACAATTGCTGATCTTTGAAACTGTCAAACTACTAAACTATGTCTCTAACTATCTGAAGTAAGAATTACTACAAAATATTACCCAGAGGTAAAAGACATCTCAAAGAACATAAAATTACAGAAAATAACTTAACATAGAAGATGAAAATGACTGCTGCCTTTCGGCTCTATTAATTGGCTCTTGAGTTACTCTGTGGATGCTTTGATAACGCTTAATCCATTTAAACGATAATTAACTGCATTAAACTTTGACTTGTGCATAGACTTGGGCTGACATATATATCGGATGCGCTTATATTGGCCAAACACAAAGAAAACATGCCCAATTGCCTTCCCCTTCAGATTCGACTTTAACACTGATTTTTCCTCTTACACAGCAAAATTAATGCAAAGCACACAAAAGCGGAACCGAAAAAAATTAATTCAGTTTAATAACTCCATCGGATCCAGAATCCCATCACATATCACAATCGGTGCTTTCAGTGGTCTATTAACCTGTTGAAGCCCCGAAAATCGGGTCGACAACAAGGGGGATACCCACCTGGTCCAGACCTTGGTTGGCAGCTCCTTATAAGTTTGGTATAGCGGGTCTGACTGGGGATAACGGGACCAGTTTCCCGATCTGGGGTGTGTATGTGTGTGTAGAGTTGGATAATGTTGATCTAAGAGTACTTTAAAGCTAATCTAATTCAGATCCTTTAAACTAACTCTATGCTATCGTAATCTAATGAGAAACAACACATCAAATCTATGCTAACCCAGGATGTATATCTTCTATTATGCGATCTAAAGAGATTTCAAATAATAACTGGTAATAAAGATCATTCAGCTATCATAAGAATAGAAATCATTCAAGATAAACCACTTTGCATAAGAAGTTAGGCAAAATAGTTGTGAACAACATATCGCATAATAAGCCATTCATATGTCAGACATAAACAATATGACTCCACCGTACAGAAGTGCCAAATGGTAACCCATACATTCATGCAATAACATATAAACAACTAAAACTTTAAATCACTTAAAGAATATAAGCAGAAATTGCCAAGAGATAAAAGTATCATTTATGACTAATTCTACCCATAAGCTTCAAGAAAAAACGATCTATCTCTACTTGTTCTAACATCTACCAAGAGTAAAAAAGTGCAACATCAGTTGCACATATCAAAATGCAAATAAAAAAAAATCTCGATCCATCCATTCATCAAAACCTCCTCTGAGGGTGCAGAAGTGCATGTTCGAGGATAAGTTTTTGACAAATCTCTGGACCCTTCTCTAAATGCATGAGAAGGGTTAAAATACTACTTCCTAATTCTAATAATAGTGTTTTTACAAAATTTTAGGATACGGTTCTCAATGACCGTCCTTTTTCTAATCTAAATAAAAAGAAACAACAAACTTCTAAAAATAAGCTACTTCTGAATTTGGTCCTTAAAACTGTAAGTGTTCATCATGGACTTGAGAAGAGTTGGTTGGCTGACTTCTGCGCTGAGCTGGGCTGCGAAAACAGAATCTATGAGAGTTGGCACTACTTTCTCGGCTAAGTTTATGATGCATTTCACAGTCATCCATTGACTGTGTGGCTTGACTAAGTATGCCCAGTAACACTCCCAATTCAACCTGTTCAATGCCTGGATCTCTTTTCCCTTTTCCTGCGCCTTCTAATTCCATTTTTCCTCCAGTCGTGACTTATTTGGTAGGTACCCCGGGGTGGTTTCTGTGATTAAGTTGGCTCTTTGTAAATTCTCATTTACACAGTCGATAAGAACGCTTGCCTGTGTTGTTGTTGTCTCCGCTGCCTGTTCTGCCTGCCTGATTTGATCGTCCCATTTGTTAAAGAGAAATTCCTTATGACTCTCGTTTATTCTGGGCACATTTGCTCTTTTCCCTTCCTCTCCATCTTGCCAAGCTAATTATTCCGTCACTCGTCTGTCAATCTGGTCATAGTCACTTCGCAAGTCCGCCACTTGATTGGTGAGTTTATCGCTCAGCTCGCAATAGTGACTCCACTACGATATTTTACGTCCCAACTCTTCCTTTTGTTGCAGAAGTTGCTCATTTAAGTCATCAGATTCTGAAACAAATTCGGCAAGCTTAGGCTCGTCCTTATGTATTTCTTGTAAAGCTTGCAACTGCTTTCCTTTTTCGTCTAGGCTTCTTTGATAGCTTATCTGCATCTGCTGAAAGTCTTCTTGTAACTTCTCTAGTTGTTTGGACGCTTCAATACTAGCATTGGCTTGTTGTAGCTGTTGTTGTAGTGGCTGTATTTGGTTTTCTTGTTCTCTCAACAGTTTCTGAACTTCTGATGCCTTGTTGACAGTCACAAAAGTGTATTCTCCTGCGATCTGAGACAACTTCGTGAGATTTTCTGTCGGGTTGTTGTTGGGGTCTTTCCATAAGACGTCTAAATGTTCAGCATCCTGTGGTAGTGTATTCTCTAGCTTTCTCTTCTTTCTTTGTCTCCTCACAACTGCTTTATGTTGGGGATTATAAAATACATCCAGTGGGGGAATTTCTTCTACACTAAGTAGAAGCTCAGAAGGTGGAGCGATATGACTGTGCTCTGTTTTTGTGACACTGCTGACTATGGTCGAAACCATTTCTTGCATTACGTGTGTATTGTCCATAGGTGTTCTTGGGGTTTGCCCTTCAAGGCTGATTAGCTCGTTGAAGTTTTCCCATTCTTTGTCTAGCTCTGTTGTGACGAGTGGCGCTTTAATGACAGGAGGAGGGACATCTCTTGGTGGGAGGCGATTACTTGTTGTTGCGACATTGCACTTGACTGAGCTGTATCTCTAGCTGTTTCTTCGCTTTTTCCTTGGTCACTTCCAGACTTTTTAGAACGTTCAGGCGTTCTTTGGGCAGCGTCAGATTTGGATTTGGAAGTACTAGAGTTTCCACTAAGGCTGACGCTGGGAGTCAGTTCTCTGGCGGGCAATCGCAACTTCTCTAAGGGAACACTGGCTAACCTTCTTTCCCTGTATAACATGAATCTTTGGAGGTCATCTGGAGACAACCTCGACCGAGCTTCTCGCAAAACTTCTTGGAGTGAGTTTTTACCTTGAAACAAATCATCAAACAAATCTTTCTTTCCAACGAATACTTTTATTCTGACACTTGTAGTGAAATCATGGGAAACATTATTTAGGTCAAAAGGCCAAGCTGGGAATTTAAATAACTGTAGGGACATCACATTCTCCACTTTGGCGAAAGTGTGTCCTACATCGAACAATGAGAAGGCCCCACAAGCTACAGGAAACTGAGGCCATATGGCCTTCTTCTTGTCTTTAGTTCTTTGGTGAGGCCGCCTTTTGAGCAGGTCTGATAGGCAATTTCCCGAGCCAAAAGTTTGTCGGGGAGATATAGAGGTAGGACATGTGGAGGTACAGTGCTCCCAAACGCTCTAACATAAGTGAACCATTCTTCCCTGAACCATCTTGCGATGGGGGTGATGTCTATTTGCGCTTCGGGTGAGCACCTCGGGGGTTCTTCACCATACATCATCCTATATAGGGGTAAGATAAGCCCGTGGAAAATCTGATAGAAGTGAGGGGCGAACTGGGAATCCTATAATACTTTATGATAAACATGAATAGGTGACGGGTCCTAGGAAGTCCATTTCCAACCCATAGTGGGGAATTTAGATACATAGCAAATAGAATCCATAATATAAGTAGACAGATAAAAAGGAGGATAGACCCTTTGAGACAAGGATCTTTTAGACCGGTAATTCATAACAGCAGTGTATAGATTATCAGAAAATATCTTGGCCCAATCCACGATATCGGCGTTTGTGGTAGCGTCTATGAGTGGTAGCCATTCAGACGAAAATTTATTTATATCTGGCATCCCAAACAGCCTGCAAAGCATGGCCGTAGCAAAACAATACAGAGAGGTAAGGGAACCAGTGTTGTACATACCATTTTTGTCCTTTTTTAGTGGCTCCTCTCGTTTGGTCCATTCTTTAGTGGTCTCTGCCAAGTTTGGGTTCTCTGCTGCAAATTTCTTGACAAATTGTGCATTGTAGGTCGTCTGAGGCTCAGGAAGATGATACATAATCTTTAAGTCTTGCGCGACGAATGATCCTATGAGCCCATGTCCCTGAACCTTGAATTGTCTGCCTTGTAACTCTGCATTGTCAAGTATCCACCTGATCATATCTGTATACGGTAAAATTTTGGGTCTAGCTGCTATTCGGTGAAGAAATGAACATGCCAGCTCCTCTAAGGATGCTTCGGAAGAGTTTTGTGAACCTGCGGCGCTATCAACCTTCATTACTTTATGGTTTTCTTCCTCTAGCAGCCTATACATGCATTCCCATGTCGAAATTCCTGCGTCCCTGTTGCATGCAGTGTCTGTATACAAAGGCGTCATCTCCTTCGTCTTTTCCTTCGTCTTGGAGCCTTGGGCTTTATGTTTCTTTCCCATTTGCTCCTGCGTTCGGCTTTGAATCTTCTTAACTCTTCATTCCTGTAGATTACGAGCGAAGTGGAAATGACTGATTGAGAAAGGTGATGGGAGAGTTTTAAATGCAACAGATATATCAAATATGCCAATTTACGTGAAATAATTCTTTACAAAAGCACGCGTCTTCATTTAATTTAATAACTGACAACTAATCCAATTACTATCATTAAAAGCGCATGATCTGGGGTCAGATTATGGTAAGTGGCTTTTCTTTGAATTGCGCGCCCGAAGGATTCGTGATTAAATGATTCATGATTTTCTTACGTAACATTGAAGATTGTGCCATCGCAAATCGCGCCAATCGCAAATCGCAAGATCGCATATTGCGCCATCGCGGCGATCGCAACATCGCAGGTCGCAGAAGTTTAATGTTTGTCAAGTATGGCTAGTTTATTTCTGCGATATGCGATCTTGCGATCGGTGTTATCGCAGATCGACAGATCTTGAGGTTTTTCCTTATGAGCATTACTTTACTGCAATGCGATGTTAGGCTTAACACGGGGGTCTTGCGCATACCAATATTACAAGGGGATGAAGGCATTTCCTATCCTTTTCGTAAAGCAATTTTTAAAGACCTTTACCTTATCGTAGACTTAGGTTTAAAAAAATATTCGAAAGACCTCTCTAAGCTTACGAAGGTAACCTTATTTTGAAGAAAGGAAAACTTGATTTTTCTCAAAATTAAACTAAGGGTCCCCATTCATTTAGTATTCTTGACAAACACTTAAATGAAAAAGGGGGGTTGTTGCTGGCCACAACAATTGGCGATTCACTTGGAAGAACCAGTTATCTTCGTCCTTCTCTTGACGTTTTTCAAACTTCTGAAAACAAAAATTTTCTCAGAAAAACTTAAACTTTATTATAGAAAGATAAAAATATTATACTTCAAACTGTCAATGATATTTCGTTTCAACCCCTTTCTATTTTAATTACTTGTATCCTTAGCTTGTCCTTGCGTTTACACTAGCCCTTACTTGGTCTTAAATAAAAATTAAAATAAAGTCTTCCTTGTATAGCAGTCCTTTTTAAATATGCTTCTTTGTCGCAGGTAGAGCCTCTGCTGCCAGTAGACGTCCATAGCCACGACAGGGTTACCTATTAACCAGTAATGATCCTTTATCCTGCTTAAGTGTGTTTACAACCATTCAGAGAACAACCCATTTTGACACTTTTTCTTTTTTATTCTCTAAAGAACAATGTCTTGGTTTGGTGGCCAAATTATGACACAGTCATTCACTTGATTTACACTTTTGCTGAACAAGCTAGCTCGTGATGAGACCCCTTGTCTTTTGATTGCAACAATCTTGAGTCGTTGCCCTGTTTTGGTGGACAGTATTGGCAAAGTCAGCAAGTTATAATATTTTTGATCATGATAAGTCGGCTCATGATGAGACCTCTTATTCTTTGAGATATAGTGTTTTCTTTGGATTGTTTCCCTGAATGCTGCAATTTCCTTTAGCAGGGAGGAAGTCAATTTTCTTTCCTTAAGAAAGTTCTGGACGACAATAATAGAGCTTCTTTGGAAATAGTTATTTCTACAGGGACCCCTTATTTTGTTATTGATGCATTTCATTGTACTGACGTAAAACAATTCCTTCACTAAGATTGCTTTCTTCAAATTTTTTAGAGTTGAAACTAGTATCATATCTAGATTAAAGTTCTATTGATAATAAAGATCAAGTCTCAAAAAAAAAAAAAATTGTCATTTATAGAAGCAGAAGTTCAAAATCTTGATAGAGAAAAAGGTGTCTTTTGTAAACGTCAAATGTTGTTAACCAAACCAAACTTTATTTATAGAGAAAAATACTTAACTAAGTGAGAGGTAGACATTCCCTAAGATTATGTAGAGAATAGGGATGATCTCTTCTCTTATTTTGCCTATCAACTATTAAAAAGTAAATATAGTAACCTAACTAAACTACTCCTACTCCTATCCTAACTATATAAAAAAAATTGACTAGGTGAAATGATATTTCCAGTGGAGCCACTTTCTCATTTTTATTCCTACCCGTATGTAGCTTTCCAACGTTAGTGTTAAGAACGGAACTTTTCTTGGACTGTTAACATTGGATGAGGAATAAGAATGTATAACTTCAGTTGGAATCTTGTCCGAAATTTCTTTCTCGTAGAAACTTCTTTCCAACTGGATATCTGTTGGATCATAAAAATAAGGATGAATTTCTGTTATAGCTTGATCATCTCGTAATAGAGGAAGTTTTGTACTTCCTTGACACAGTTTAGCTTTCCAAAATGGTAGCTCGTATTTTGGATGTTCTTTGATAAGGTGCTCGACATACCAGAATAATCTATCAAAAGTCTGAAAATTTAAAACACAATCTGATTTTGTACAAAATGAGTGCAAGTGAGAAAAGAAATGATTATTTGTACAAATAAAGTTACAGCACAACTGGGATTGGCTTGTAATATTTTGTTGTTCACAAGAACTGGCCAGGTCTTGTGAATCAGAAGACAAGTTATGATTGTGAACAGGCATGGGGGTTTCTTCATGATATGAATCATAGATCGGGATATTGTCTTGGTTAGTAAAATCAGGCGAATGGTCTTTGGCTCTGAAATGAGGATTGAATGATATGTTTTCCGAATTAGAATATCTCTCATTATTTGAGCTTTGATGGGTTACTTGAGATAAATCAATAACATCATCGTTGGAAAAGTAACCATCATAACTAATTTTACAAGTTTCCCTAGATTCTTCCTTTTGGTCATATATTTTCAGACAAGGAGATTCAAGTGATCCTTGCTTGGAAACAACCAAAGGATGTTCTATAACTATCTCTTTATCTTGAAAATCTAATGATGACTTATTTGAATTATCCTCTGTGCTTTTTGAAATATCTTTAATGTTGAGAGGGGAAAAGTTATCATCACTAAAAACATCAGGATAAAGAGAGAAGTGTGATTATGAAGCAACGCATTTAAAACTATCATCATGAAACAATCTTCGTTCATCAGATTCAACATAGACATCGGGTTTTAGATCATACCTTTGTGTACTGATACTTTTTGAAAGAGAAATAGTTTGTTGTTCTAACCTTGGCATCTGCATTTGTTGACTTGCAACGATATTATCTGACCTTGTATCAAAGTCATCTCTTGGTTCCAAGGCAGGCTTCCCTCCAGCGTTCTCGCTTTTGTCTTCTTGTATTAGAGTATGGATAACTCCTAGGCTTTGAGGGCTTTCTTCATTATGAGCGATTTGTTTATTCAAATTGGAGTTCTCGTTCATATTAGAAAGAAATGAGACAAAACTCGAACTAATTTCTGCTTGATCAGATATAGGAGGTAGGGAATATTCAGCATAATCTAAAGATTCTTCATCTATGAGTTCACTTTCAAGATCGTACTTTAGACAATCAAGATGAAATCGCATATTAAAATCCCTAATAGATTCATCCTTTTTTCGAAGATAATCAATTTCATCGTATACCTGGTCATAGTCATAACAATAGAATTCAAGAATGAAAATCTTGACGAATTGGTCCCAGCTGTGAATCGATGCAACTGGGAGGTTTCTGCACCATTTTCTAGCTTCAACCGTAAATGTAAGAGTAAAAATTCTGCATAAAACGCCTTCATCAATTCTTTGAATATCATAACCTGAAATTCTTTGAATAAACTGAAGAGCATGATTAAAAGCAGAAGAGTTATTCTTACCATTGAATTTTACCTGGGACAAGAGTCTTACCACTTCAGGTGGAGTGTTGGAAGAGGTAGGAACATGGATACAACTCCAAATGGGAAGTTTGTGAGCAGCCATCCAGATTCAAACGTTACGATTGAAAATCATTCCAACAGACACTATGTTCAGGCCCTCCTTCTAGCGCCAAATATGTTGAAGCCCCGAAAATCGGGTCGACAACAAGGGGGATACCCACCCGATCCGAACCTTGGTTGGCAGCTCCTTATCCGTTTGGTATAGCAGGTCCGACTGGGGATAACGGGACCATTTTACCGATCTTGGGTGTGTGTGTGTGTAGAGTTGAATAATGCTGATCTAAGAGTACTTTAAAGCTAATCTAATTCAGATTCTTTAAACTAACTCTATGCTATTGTAATCTAATGAGAAACAACACATCAAATCTATGCTAACTCGGGATGTATATCTTCTATTATGCGATCTAAAGAGATTTCAAACAATAACTGGTAATAAAGATCATTCAGCTATCATAAGAATAGAAATCATTCAAGATAAACCACTTTGCATAAGAAGTTAGGAAAAACAGTTGTGAACAACTTATTGCATAATAATCTATTCATATGTCAGACACAAACAAATGACTCCACCGTACAGAAGTGCCAAATGGTAACCCATACATTCATGCAATAACATATAAACAACTGAAAACTATAAATCACTTAAAGAATATAAGCAGAAATTGCCAAGAGATAAAAGTACC
>APFE031027041.1:210263-228180 GCA_000404065.3 Pinus taeda | reverse complement strand
TTTTTTTTAAATAATTTAATTTTGAAAAATTTGTACGTCCCAATTTTTTCGATATTGTATTTTAGGTAATCCAATTTTTCCTGTATCAAATCGAATTTGAATTCGTATTCGAATTTGAATTTGGTAACTATAGTTTTGACACTGCATTTTCATAAAAGCATGTTTTCTGCATTTTCATAAAAGCATGTTGTTCTCTTTGTGACTGTGCTGGACATTTGATTCCTCAGCTTTTGTCTGAACCGTTGAAAATTGATACAAACAGCCCAAACAAACACCAATACCTCTTCCTAAATCTTGTCATTCATGTATATCATACGCAGTGTCACATTCCAAATACCGAACTTTTATTTATATAGATATGGACGACATGCAGGCCTCAGATTTTAAATACAGACCTTTTATTTATATAGATATGGACGAGGATACATATCAGATACGGTACAAATATTATTCTGTCACTCAGGGAGTAAACTCGGGAGCTTGGTTTTATTTAACTATACAAATACCACCTAAATTGAACTAAGCGACTGGAAGGAAGGAAAAAAGAGTCTACTGAATAATAATATATGATGGATGCAGATATCATCAGATCACGATCACGAGGATGTGAACTTGTGCTGGAGAATTTCGACGAGCTTGTCATCGATCTGGAATGCTCTGGTGAGCACAGAGACAGAAACCGGAGGAGAGGCTCCGAACAAGGCCGGCGCAACCTGCTGAGTTCCTGGATTCTGGCTATTGAGTGCAGCGATGGCCACTGCGTTGACATCGCCAATGTTCTGTTGGAAATGCACAAGCCCTCGCGGGAACACAAACACGTCTCCCTTCTCCAGTGTTGTGGAGAACAGAGTGTTGTTAGTGTTGATAAAACCAACTAACAGAGTACCTTCGATCACCACCAAGATTTCGGTTGCCCGCGGATGCGTGTGAGGAGGATTGAGGCCGCCCCGAGCAGCGTAATCAAGGCGGACCAGGGAGATTCCCAAGGTGTTTAAGCCTGGTAGCTGCGTTACAAAAGCTGGTGTTATGTTGAATCCCAACTGGTTATTCGTATTTGCTGGTTTGTCTAGGCCCGTCAACCGGAAGTCATTTGCTGTCACCGTTATGGGACTCTTACATGGGAACCCGTTCACACTAACTGCACAATTCAAATCAAACAATATATATTATATTATACAGACAGACATGAACGCACCAGACATATATATAATATATTACATGTAATTACATTTCATAATGTGTTCTCTCAACAAGATAACATTAATTATATTACCTTTGCTTTTCAAATCGGCAACGCAGATGTCTTGTAAAGGATCTGGATCACTTGCGCGCACAATAACAAAACTATTCGAATATGATAATATCACCAGTACCGCAAGTGCTAACACCGGAAAGGATTCCATAGCTGTAGCTCACTATTTTTCTTTTCGAAAAATGAAAAGAGATGCACTGAATTTGATGAAGAATGGAGAGCGTTGCTCCTTTTATAACAATGGTAAATGATGGTATTCATTTTTGAAAGTGCAAGAACGATAAAGATACCGACCTAGGAACCCTACAGATAGTGACCCAGTGTTGCAGATGGACCAACCGAACCGTCTCTGCTGCATATTACTGTGTCGGTGTTCTGATTGGTTAGAAATAAAAAAAAAAAACTAAGTAATGCATAACCTTCCTTCAACAGCTAACACATAAATATATATAAAATTATTCTGAGGAAATTAACCTTCCTTCAACAGCTAACACATAAATATATATAAAATTATTCTGAGGATATGGACAGTTGCGTGTTGCTTGGACATTCCCTCCTTGTTTGTTTCAGGTAATATGTCTTACCTGGTTGTTCAAAAATAGAAAAATTCTGCCTTCATCTAATGTGTTTTGAAAAACGATATTATGAGAATATGGTTAGTTGAAAAAGTCTCTTTATTTTGAGGTTGTTAAATTGGTAATGGATATAGAACTAAATTCGTCTCAAAATTTCAAATCCTGTGATAAACTTTTATTACAGTGAAAAATTGAACCTAATGAAAATGTAATCCTACCATATTTAAAAAGAAAAAGTGTAAATACTAAATTATATCAATATTCTACGGCATTTTTAAAAATAAAAATATACACAACAATTTAAAATATGGTACAATTTTAATATCAATATTTATCTCTTAAATTAATTAGTTACTTATGGTAATTTCTATATATAATTAAATTATTTTGTTTAATATCAATATTTATCTACTTAAATTAATTAGTTACTTATGGTAATTTCTATATATAATTAAATTATTTTGAATTGGTAACATGTTTGACATTATTCCTTTAAATAGAAAAGTTCTATTTCTATATGTGAAAGGTTTGACATTATTTCCCTTAAAAATAAAAAATTAATATTAAAATAATATTTTTAGTAAAGGGTGGATTTAATGGTGGGGATAGAGGAGTTTATCATTTTCAAGTAAGGTTTAATTTCTATGAGAGTTTAATCTAAAGCCATGAGCACTTTGAGGTAGTAGTTGAACATGTGGTTCTAACTACAAAAATTATATTAAATGGTTTGAGGTAGTGGTTGAACATTTGGTTGTAACTACAAAGATTATATTAAATGGTACCTTGAGGTAGTGGTTGAACATGTGGTTGTAACTACAAAAATTATATTAAATGGTTTGAGGTAGTGGTTGAACATGTGGTTGTAACTACAAAGATTATATTAAATGGTATGGTGACCTCTGTACAAATAAGTGGATCAAAGCCCACTATGATGTCTTCCTTTTGAAGAATTTTAGTATTTTTTTCTATGATGATTTTTAGTGAAGAGTGACTAGGGAAAGAACTAAAGAAACCTCAACATCCTTGTTGATTATTTTAGGTATCAAAGTGCTTGACCCTTGGCAAGAGCTAACCAGCCTGCTATCGGGCCTTTAATGCACCCAATAGCGGCCTCACCATACATACATGCCCATGCCATCCATCATTTCTCCGGGAGCTCGACAATAATTTTTTTCCAGGAAGAGGTGACCCACCACCTCCGAGCTAGCACCCACTGTGCTGGCAACCAACGCCTGCTCAATTTCAAACGATCCCTCGCTCCAAACATTCATTTGCTCCATTCGCGCAACCGAAACAAGTCCTCTGCAACCCTCTCGAGCATTCGTTTCTCCTGCTCACGGTGTTGGCTCACCTCGCAGGTCCACTCGCGGTGTTGAATCCTGGTAGGCTATGCCCCAGACATAAGGTAAATTATACTCTATGAACAATGACATCCACCATTTTGGCAGGCGCCCGAAAGGCCCATGCATATGAATCCCACCCCGTGCTTCTATAAATCGTCTGCATTGGCATCTCCCCAGCATCTGGCGGAACAGATACATTCAAGGTCTCCATTTGGGCGCAGGTTCGAGCGACGTTGAAGGTGTTTTCCCATTGCATTGTAATCAGTTACCAGATCTATAACGAACCACTTAACCATTCAGACATCTTCAATAGTTTTTAGGACGTGGTTTAATGGTTAATAGTTAAGTAGGGAGGTCTAATCTCAAACAAAATTATATATATTTGAAAATTTCTCCATTTGTGCAACCGAAACAATTAGGCTAGACAAACATAAACCTTAAAAACGCTAGAATCTCTAAAACCTAAATCATACAACGAGATTTTTCCACCATTCCAAAGGGTGGCATTCCAGGTCTACAGCAGCAACTAGTGCCGGAACAAAATGTCATCATATATAGGGTCATTTTATATATAGGGATTATCCACTGCACTCCATGCCTTCGCAGACCAACCCTTCCTGCTAGCTACAATACCAGTATGAGTCTCGAGAATGATCTGTCACGCATGAGATGTTGTCCTCTGACAACAGAATTAATGTAAACAAGGTTTTTATGGTATGCAAAATGATACAGGAGTCTCACTGGTTCATGGGCAATCCTCACAACCAAAAACAAAATTTGTTTCAAGTTAAGATATTGATAGATTCTTCACTGATCTTAACTGAGCTCAGAATTTATGTTGTGATCAGGATTTAGTTATAGAAATCATACCCTGTATAAAATTCTGGTTTTGTAAAACACTTCCACGGCTTGCATCACGTTTTGAATTGGATTACATTTTATCAACAATTGTGATTTGTAACCTTTATTGTTTGGTTGACAATCCACATGTCTGATAATCATTACCATGGAGGAAGATAAATGGTCCAAGATTCATGCCGAGACCTCTCAAGGGAATAATATCAACTCCAACACTTTGTATTATTGATAGTCACTAGACTCTGATAACCATTACCTTGGAAAAAGAGAAACAGTTTAGGATTCATGTTGGGACCTCACAAAGGAATAAGTCATTAAAGTGGAGGTTGGATTCACAATTACTACATGGTACCTTCGTAAACAATGCCTAAGTTAATTTGGGCTACCAAGATTTGTAATACATTTTTATTTGGGAATTGAAATGGGTCAACATGGAATCAAGGTCTAAATCACTGATTCACATTTGCTGGAGAATGATAATATAGAATTCAAACTGCCCACCACCACTGGAAGCTCATAAATAGCATCGAAGGTGTTTTGTCTGGAGGATTAATAGAAGTCAAACTGCCAACCAACACTGGAAGCTCATGTATTGCATCAAAGGTGGCTTATTTAACTGTTGAATGCCTTCTTAACGTTCCAAAGTTTTCTACAGTTCCAATAGTTTCTAAAGTATAGTTTGCCATAAATTAGAAAGGAAACATGTCTTACTGGCTCTTGGGCATATGTTGTGTAGTGGCATTATGGCATCATCTATGTTGTTCAAGTTTCTGCTGTGTAAATAATTGACTTGCTTCCAGATTTTTTGTGCACTGACTATTGCAGCCTATAGATGCACCATAAAACAAGTTACACCAAATATAAAGCAGAAGAGTGTTTTGCCTTCACACAGCTGTTGTGTAAACATCTAGCCAAAAAACTATGCCAGGCCCCAGACATCCATACAAGTTGAAAAGAAATAGGGCTTTTTTATAACACAGTAAAGCTCAAGGAAAAAAATACTACCATATATTTCTAGATTTTCTGTCAATACATGGTAATATAAAATTTAGGCTTCAACAAATAATTTGGGCCTTGGATCTTTAGACAATACACTCTAAGCTTATTTATCGAACTTCGTTTTTTCTTGAATCAGGTGGCAGTAACACTAAGTTACATTGAGTTAACAACAGCAAAATTTTAAATTGAGTAACATACATTCCAAGCTAGCCCAAGGCCTTGCGCAGCAATTATCCCTGAATTACCCCTTTCTAACAAGAGGCAAACAATGGTTGAATTGACGCTTCTGTGATCCATAACATTTATAAGAAATATTTCGGCGTAAATCACATGCAGAAAATATCTATCGACGCATTTTGAACCAACAAACGCGTCGACAGATATTTTCTACATGTGATTTACGCCGAAATATTTCTTATAAGAGGCAAACAACTAATCATGTTTATCAGGGATAGCAAATGTAGGAAATACATCAACTAAAACATGCAATATAAATATACTGAATGTTAGATTTTTTATTAATCTTCACATATCCTCTGGACCTGCATCTCCTAGAAAGCAAGGTTTTGTCTTACTGTATATGTAAGGATAGTCGAATAGTGCTTTAGGAAGGTTAACTGACCCTTGGTTTATGAATAGCCCTTTAGGAAGAAAAAATCATTTTAGCCTTTTTCTATAGAGAAGTATTGAATACATTTAATTTTCAGGTTGGTTACCTATTTGAAAAAGAACAAGCAATACAACAAACACCCATGCAAATTAGAAGTCTCAAAGTACACCAGAACCATGGTTGTAGCTAGCTTGACTTTCTTCTTTGTCTAAAACAGATCTGGTTGTAAAATTTAACAGCATGGGATTTCATCTGGAAGCTGCAAATGGGAATTCCATTATTGAACAAGATCATTTAGCATTATGGAAGAAGATGAAGTCAAACATACCATATGAGCTGCAAGAATCAACAAATGGGAAACTAATAATCACAGGGCTCTTACTTGTAGCATCTTGAGCATTAATGATCAAATGACTCACATCAATAGTGCCAAAACACCAAAAGAAAAATGGGGCACACGTGTGTGAAAATAAAGCTGTAACTGTGAGATTTGTCTGAGGGAGCTTCACCAAATAAAGAGGAGGCTCCTAATATGTAGCCAAACATAACAATCAATTGAAGTTCAAGCTGTTTAACATTTATGAATATCAAGCTGTTATCCTAAGATATAGCTGAGGAAGTTTTCACAAATAAAGATGACAACATAAGATGTGGCCAACAACATCAATCACTTCAAAAAATTGTTAGAGATGCTAGCACCTGTTGAGGCACCAATTCAAAATGTACATGCAGTCATCGCCTTGCTTGCATTACTAGCCTAATCTTATGATAGTCTCGTCACTTCACTTGACATAGAGCCCAGATCGCCATAATAATGCAAGAGAAGACATCAGAGAAATATTCAAGGTTGATAACAAAAAACATAGTTTTCTTTCAACAAGTAGGAACAAGAAGTTCGAGAAAAAGGTTGTTGATCTGATACGAAAATGAGATTCACTTGCAATTATATTTTTTGTTGCTAAAATAGTAACGTATAATTCATTTATTGCAGAAAGCAATTGCACCACACCAAAGGAACATTGGAAAATGTTTTCAGTTGAAAAGGAGGATAAAGAAAATGTGGCAATTTCATTTGTTTCCAATATTTCAGATTTTTCTAAAGGTTCCTAGGCTCCAGAGCTACTATTTATCACCATGAACAAAGCAATTTATTTCATACACCAAAGTTCCAAAGATGAAATTTCTCAACTGGAAACAACAGGCTCACCCCATAGGTAGTATATCTCAAAAAACTAGTTTCTGGAATGAAAACTAGGAAAATATACATTTGCAGAAATAGGCTCTGGATTCCAACTCTATACCAATCCATAATCTCTAACATCAAAACTTTGAAAGAATGGATGAGAACACAACAGGAATTGTTTAAAGAGAAAGCACAAAGATAGCAACAAATCCTTGCTTATTGGGTTCAACTGATCTAGAAAATCTGAATTGCTTCCCCTGCTTGCTGAGGTTTAAAGAATGTTACAAGCCAAGTTAAATGAGGAACATCTTCATTGGTACCAGGAATTTAGCCTTAGAGTGTATGGGTTGTCCCCTCCTTCAGCCCTATGGGATTTGCTATATACAAGTCCATCCTTCCTTCATGAGTCATGACATATTGGACTTGAAGGAAATAGCATTGAGTATGCATAGATGGGTTCCAACTCCACAATTGTCAATCATTTCTGGACACCCAAGGGCTGACTTTGAGCATGTCAATGATTTTCACCAATTTTCACAAAATACCAATTTTCACCAATTTTCACCAATTTGCACCGAAATTCATTAAATAAGCTTAGAGTGTATTTGTCTGAAGATCCAAGGCCCAAATGTTGAAGCTTGAATTTTATATTACCATGTATTGACTGAAAATCTAGAAATATATGGTAGTATGTTTTTTCCTTGAGCTTTATTGTGTTATAAAAAAGCCCTATATCTTTTCAACTTGTATGGATGTCTGGGGCTTGGCATAGTTTTTTGGCTGGATGTTTACACAGCAGCTGTGTGAAGGCAAAACACTCTTCTGCTTTATATTTGGTTTAACTTGTTTTATGGTGCATCTATAGGTTGCAATAATCAGTGCACAAAAAATCTAGAAGCAAGTCAATTATTTACACAGCAGAAACTTGAACAACACAGATGATGCCATAATGCCACTACACAACATATGCCCAAGAGCCAGTAAGACATGTTTCCTTTCTAATTTATGGCAAACTATACTTTAGGAACTATTGAAACTGTAGAAAACTTTGGAACATTAAGAAGGCATTCAATAGTTAAATAAGCCACTTTGATGCAATAAATGAGCTTCCAGTGTTGGTTGGCAGTTTGACTTCTATTAATCCTCCAGACAAAACACCTTCGATCCTATTTATGAGCTTCCAGTGGTGCTTGGCAGTTTGACTTCTATATTATCATTCTCCAGCAAATGTGAATCAGTGATTCAGACCTTGATTCCATGTTGATGCGTTTCAATTCCCAAATAAAAATGTATTACAAATCTTGGCATCCCAAATTAACTTAGGCATTGTCTACGAAGGTACCATGTGGTAATTGTGAATCCAACCTCCACTTCAATGACTTATTCCTTTGTGAGGTCTCAACATGAATCCTAGACTGTTTCTCTTTTTCCAAGGTAATGGTTATCAGAGTCTAGTGACTATATGTAATACAAAGTGTTGGAGTTGATATTATTCCCTTGAGAGGTCCCGGCATGAATCCTGGACCATTTATCTTTCTCCATGGTAATGATTATCAGACATGTGGATTGTCAACCGAACAATAAAGGTTACAAATCACAATTGTTGACAGAATGTAATCCAATTCAAAACGTGATGCAAGCTCTGGAAGTGTTTTACAAAACTAGAATTCTATACAAGGTATGATCTCTATAACTAAATCCTGATCACAACATAAATTCTGAGCTCAGTTAAGATCAGTGAAGAATCTAGCAATATCTTAACTGGAAACAAATTTTGTTTTTGGTTGTGAAGATTGCCCATGAACTAGTGAGACTCCTGTATCATTTTGCATACCATAAAAACCCTGTTTACATTGATTCTGCTATGAGAGGACAACATCTCATGCATGACAGATCATTCTCGAGACTCGTACTGGTACTGCAGCTAGCAGGAAGGGTTGGTCTATGAAGGCATGGAGTGCAGTGGATAATCCCTGTATATAAAATGACCCTATATATGATGACATTTTGTTCCGGCACTAATTGTTGCTGCAGACCTAGAATGCCACCCTTTGGAACGGTGGAAAAATCTCGTTGTATGATTTAGGTTTTAGGGATTCTAGCATTTTTAAGGTTTATGTTTGTTTAGCTTAATTGCTCCAGTTGTGTGAATGGAGCAATTTCTAGATATATGTAATTTTGTTTGAGATTAGACCTCCCTACTTAACTATTAACCATTAAAGCACGTCCTAAAAACTATTGGAGATGTTTGAATGGCTAAGTGGTTCGTTATAAATCTAGTAACTAATTACGATGCAATGGGAAAACACCTTCAGTCGCTCGAACCTGCGCCCAAATGGAGACCTTGAATGTATCTGCTCTCCCAGATGCTGGGGAGCTGCCAATGCAGACGATTTATAGCAGCATGGGGTGGGATTAGTATCCATGGGCCTTCTGGGCACCCGCCAAAATGGTGGATGTCATTGTTCACATAATATAATTTACCTTATGCCTGGGGCACAGCCTGTCGGGATTCAACACCGTAAGTTGACCTACAAGGTGAGCTAGCACCGTGAGCAAGAGAAACGAGTGCTCGAGAGGGTTGCAAAGGACTTGTTCCGGATGCGTGAATGGAGCAAATGAATTTTTGGCCCGAGGGATTGTTTGAAATTGGGCGAGCGTTGGTTGCCAGCACAGCGGGTGCCAGCTCGGAGGTGGTGGGTCACCCGTTCCCGGAAAAAATTGTCGTCGAGCTCCCGGAGAAATGATCGATGGCATGGGCATGTATGTATGGTGAGGCCACTATCCGGTGCATTAAAGGCCCGATAGCACGCTGGTTAGCTCTTGCCCTTGACCCTCTGCCCCCTCCACGTGATCTTGGTATTGATTCTGCCAATGCATTGATTGCTAGTGGCTGAAGTTCTAACACTCTAAAATAATGCTTCACCCTCTAGCCCCTCCATGTGATCTTAATATTGATTTTTTCAATGCATTGATTGCTAGTGGTTGAGGTTATAGCACTCCAAAATAGCCCAATTTGTGAAGAAACTGAATGATGTCCCAAAAAGTGTCGTTCATGGCTATTAATTTTGTGTAATGGCTCTTAGGCTAGTAGAGAGAGGAGAGAGGCATGATCAAAAAAATTATGGACTTATGACATTGGTCATGCCCTTCTAATCTCTGCATGATTGAAGGAAAACGTTTTGTTTCCTTCTCTTGGAGAGGTTTTTCTCTTACCTCTTTGAAAAGAAATTAGCTCAAGATCTATTTTTTCAAAGCCCGAAATATTATATGGAAGCTCACGGAAATATTATATGGAAGCTGACCATATGTATCTAAGTTGATGGAGTCAAAATTAACACAAATGATGAGGGGGAAATCCCTCATCCACTGCACCAAGAGATAGATAAAAATCACACTTTGAATTAAATGAAGGAGTTGCAGCTCACAGGAGTGTACGGCACCTGGGAGACTGCACTCAAACAAAGAGGAGACTCTCTCTCACGTTCACTCTACATTACATCAAATGAATATTACAATATTAAATACATCACTAAAAAATAGGTAGTTGTAAACAACCTCCTAAACTCTAGGAACTAATCCTAAACTAAGGAGATACATTACAACCATATAACCATTTCTCCATTATTTTTAACTTCCCCCCTTAATGGAGAAAGGGTTATTTTTCACTCCTAACATCCCTCTAAATAACTCAAACTTTACTCGCCCTAGAGGCTTAGTAAAAATATCAGCTAAATTATCACAAGTGTTACAATACTCCACACATATTTCTTTTGATTGTATCTTTTCTCGAACAAAATGAAACTGAGTGTCAATATGTTTAGTATTTTTATGGAAAATTGGATTGTATGCAAGCTTTATTGTGCTCTAGTTGTCAGTTTTGATGTTGGTTGCTTCTTTCTGACTTTCGCATGCATCACTAAGCAATCCCCTCAACCAGATGACTTCACATGTTGCTGCACACAACGCCTGGTACTCAGCTTCACATGATGATAATGCTACAGTACTTTGCTTTCTGCTACTCCACGAGATAACCCCGGATCCAATACTAAATGCATATCCTGTGATGGATCTACGATCATCTAGGTTGCCTGCCCAATCTGAATCTGAATAACCTGCTAAAGTAACATTAGAAATGTCAGTGTATAAAATACCATAATTGCAAGTACCACTAAGGTATCTCAACACACATTTTGCTGCAATCCAGTGACTTTCAAGTGGTCTGGACATAAACTGACTTAGCACACTAACGGAATATGCCAGATCAGGTCTAGTTGTCGTGAGATATATCAAACTTCCCACTAGTTGTTTATACAAAGTGTCATCCACCTATTTTGTGCCATCATCACTGCTTAACTTGAGATTCTACTGCAATGGTGTTGCTGTTGTTTTACACTATTCCATTCTGAATCTTTCCAACAAGGTTCTGGCATACTTTCCTTGAGTTAGAAAAGTTTGACCAGAATCTTTCCACACCTCCAAACCTAGGCAATAATGAAGATCTCCAAGGTCTTTCATTTCAAATACCTGTGACATTTGCTGCTTGATTTCTTTGATCAAATTATTTGCATTTCCTGTTATAATCATGTCATCCACATACAAAGAAATCAAAATGATTTGCCTCTGTTTCTTTATCTTGGTATACAGGTTTGGGTCGTTGAGGCTCCTATGAAAACCATGTTGTATAAAAAATGAATCAATTTTCTCATACCATGACCTGGGTGCTTCTTTCAAACCATAAAGTGCCTTATGCAATTTACACACTAAATGCTCCTGCCCCTTTTTCACAAAACCGGGAGGCTATACTAAATAAATTTCTTCCTTTAATTCTCCATTTAGAAATGTAGACTTAACATCTAGCTGGTGTAGCTTCCATTTATGTTTTGTTGCTAAAGAGATTGGCATTCTAATTGTATTTAGTGCAGCCCTCCATTCATCTGATTTACTTGCTTCTTCATAATTTGAAGGTTCTACAATGTTTAAAATTTTGGACATTAAAGCATAGCCTTTCAATCTTTCAGGTAGTCTAGTCTTCCTACCTGATCTTCTAGGTAGAGAACTTACCTCAACTCTATCTGTTTCAGCACTTTCCAGGCCTGCATCATCACTTATTACACTATCTGTTGCTACTTCTTCCTGTTTCTGCTCCTGCTCCTGCTCCTGTTCTTCTTCTTCTTCACTGTTCAGTTCTATCAGGAATGGAATGTGGTTGTCATTGTTAGAGTCTTCCTTTCCATCTTCTGTCTGTTCATGAAAAATGACATCTATGCTTGCAAACACTTTATGAGTCACAGGATTATATAACTTGTATGCCTTATACTATGTGCCATATCCTACATATATACATTTCAAGGCTTTGGGGTCTAGCTTTTTCCTATCTGCTTTTGGTATATGAGAAAAAGCTTTAGATCCGAATATTCTTAAATGACCGATTGTTGGTTTGAGTCCAAACAATGCTTCAAAGGGGGTTTTGAAGCCTAGACATTTGGTGGGACTCCTATTCTTCAAATAAACAGTAGTACTAATGGCTTCTGCCCAAAGACCATTAGAAATACCCTTACCTTGAAGCATACTTCTCGCGGACTCCACAAGGGTCATGTTCTTGCGTTCTGCTACTCCATTCCGTTGTGGAGTGTGTCGCACTGTGAATTGCTGTATAATCCCATGCTGCTTGCAAAAGTTCATGAACTCACCTAACCTGTATTCTCCCCCTTGATCCGAACGGAGAATCTTTATCTTCTTTCCTGTTTGGTTCTCTATCATAGATTTGAATTCTTTAAAGTATCGGAAAGCTTGACTCTTTTTGCTTAAAAAATATACCCAAGAGAACCTAGTGCAGTCATCTGTAAACAGTAGAAAGTAGTATGCACCTCCTAAAGACCTAGTCTGCATAGGTCCACAAATATTTGTATGCACTAGTTCTAGGATGTCTCTTTATTTTCTGTTAACATGCAAAGGGAATTCATCTCTATGCATCTTCCCTAATGCACATCCATCACATTCCAGTTTGATATTATGTAAAGTAGGAAGACCATCGACCATACCTTTCTTTTTTAGTAAGATGAGATCTTGTAAAGTGAGATGTCCAAATCTCTGATGCTAGAGATTTTCAGTTGTTGATGTTGCTGCAACCATCGCTTGTCATGGCATGCTCCTTGCATCTAGTCTATACAAATTCCCCACGCGTACTCCTGTTGCAACTGTCTCCAATTGGCTATCCTAAATGACACATCCATTCTCGAAGAATTGCACCTGCATGTTCTGGTTCTGTTATCATACAGACAGAGATCAAATTCTTCTTAATTCCTGGAACATATAAAACATTTTTGAGATGTTTGAAGTCGCCACCAGGTAGCTTCACAGGAATATCCCCGCAACCTTTGATCTCATACCCACTGCCATCTCCTAAGTAAATTTTTGATCCACATGCAGACTCTTCAAGAAACTCAAAACAATCTTTCTTACCAGTCATATGCGAGGATGCACCAGAATCGACATACCATATATTATCCTCATCTGCTTTTGATGCTGAAAGTGCACAGTCGACTGTGAATAATCGAAGATCATGGCTGTGGTCATCCTCTTCTCTAGAAAAACACCCCTGATGTTTCCTTTGTTTTCCTTTTCTTTCATCCGCCTGCCTCTTATAGCATTCTTTAATCTGGTGGCCAGGCTTCCCATAGTAAAAACATCTCTTAACATAATTATCAGTCATACCTCTGAATGATTTCTTTTGAAAAGAGTTGGCCCCTTTCTGCTACTGTTGCGGTTGCTGATGCTGATGTTGGTGCTGGTGCTGCTTTCCTCTGTACTGTCGCCTCTTCGCCATCAGAGCTAAGTCATTGCTCTGAGTTTTCAGATTTTGTCTTTGTTCCTCCTCCTAGAGCAGAATCGCTGTCAGGTCATCAAACGAGGGGGCTTTCTCTCTCGCTGACAACCTTGAGATGAATGTCTGATATTCATCGGTCATTCTGTTCAGTGTAAGTGTAACTAGATCTGAATCTGATACCTTCTCTCCAATGGCTCCCAATTTGTCTCTCAGATCCTTGACTCTGGCCATGAATCCACCAATAGATTCATTCTCATCCATCTTTAATGCAAACAATTTTCCCTTGAGTGCCAGAACACGATTTGTGTTCTGTGTCTCGTACAGATTCTTGATTGTGTTCCATATATCTGCGGCCGACTTGCAATCTCTGATATGGGGGATAATGTTGTCTTTGATAAACATCTTCAGTATGACTTTCGCCTTTGTTTCTCTCTTATCCCAATTGTTCTTGGGTCGGTGTTCCAATTCTCTGTTCATTTCCCAAGACGATCAACCATGCATTCGCACTCTCCAGCAAAGTTTGCATTTTGAACTTCCAATTAGAGAAGTTCATTCCATCGAGCTTGCCAGACTCGTGGAGGTATGATTCCAAACTGTTGTTCATTTTCGCCCAACTGAACACTCCAATCGGCCACCACCGGGCAAGTTCGATCTGCTACCACCAAACAGATCGGGAACTTCACTGTGCCACCACCGGGCAAGTCCGATCTGCTGCCACCGAACAAATCAGGGACTTCACTGTGCCACCACCGGGCAAAACCGATCTGCTACCACCGAACAGATCAACAAGCAAGCTCCAACACGCCACCATCGGGCAAGGGCGATCTGCTTCCACCGAACAGATCAAGGAGCTGCACTGCGCCACCACCGGGCAAAACACCGATCTGCTTCCACCGAGCAGATCACAGAGCTCTGATTCGCCACCACCGAGCAGGTCCGATCACGGAACCCCAATTGCCACCGGGAAAATCAAATCCGCTACCACCGAGCAGAAATCTCCACGTGCCACCACCGAGCAACTCCTGATCTGCAACAAAAAATTGCAGATTTTTAGAGAGAAAGAGGTTGGCTCTATGGCGCTCTGAATAGCTAAAAATCCGCGCCAATTGCAAAAAATAAAAATTCACGATGTCCACGGAAATTGGCGCGCTTAACAGCCACGGATCCGCACCAATTTAGTTATAATTTTCTTGCCTCGCTTTTCAGCCCCAAACCAGCACCAATTGGCACGCTTTTTCTTTAAAAAGTAGTGCCAATTTGTTTTGTTCTAGATTGGCTCGACTATCTTCAAAAAATAAGCGCCAATTGTTCAACCTTTTCTCTGGCTTAGAGATGATCAATCATCTGAGACCCTTCACTGCAGGTGTTACTGCAGTTCCACCTGATCACACAGATAGCTTTACATGCACTCCTTACCACTACAAATGTGCAACTAATGATACATCCTCAAAAAAAAAAAATTTAAGGCTACCTCTACCCTACCCTAAGCTCTGATACCAAGATAAAAATCACACTTTGAATTAAATGAAGGAGTTGCAGCTCACAGGAGTGTACGGAACCTGGAAGACTACACTCAAACAAAGAGGAGACTCTCTCTCACGTTCACTCTACATTACATCAAATGAATATTACAATATTAAATTCATCACTGAAAAATAGGTAGTTGTAAACAACCTCCTAAACTCTAGGAACTAATCCTAAACTAAGGAGATACTTTACAACCATATAACCATTTCTCCATTATTTTTAACTGAGATCCAACTAGTTAGATTCCAACACTCTAAGTTCTAAGGGTCAAAATGACTTATCTCTTCTCAAAAATGTTCCAATTGAAGAAAATTCAGTGAGAGAGGAAAAAAAGAAAACTGAACTGAACTGGGCGACTGGAAGGAAAGAAAAAAAAGGAAAACGAATTTACTGAATCAGATCACTTGGATGTGAAGTTGCTTTGGAGAATTTGGACGAGCTTGTCATCAATCTGGAATGCTCTGGCGAGCACAGAGGCAAAAATAGAAACAGGAGGAGAGGCTATGAACAAGGCCGCCGCAACCTGTTGAGTTCCTAGATTCTGGCTGTTCAGTGCAGAGATGGCCATTGCGTTGACAGAGCCAATGTTCTGTTGGAAATGCACAAGACCTCGCGGGAACACAAACATGTCTCCCTTCTCCAACGTTGTGGAGAACAGAGTGTTGTTAGTGGTGATAAAGCCAACTAAGAGAGTACCCTCGATCACCACCAAGATTTCGGTGGCCCGCGGATGCGTGTGAGGGGCATTAAGGCCGAGAGGAGCAGCAAAATCCAGCCGGACCATGGAGATTCCCAAGGTGTTTAACCCTGGTAGCTGTGTTACAAAGGCTTGCGTTACAACGAATCCCAACTGGTTACTCGTATCTCCTGGTTTATCTAGGCCCCTCAACCGGAAGTCGTTTGTTGTAACCATCATGGAAACCCATTTACAATAACTGCACACACATGAATTCAAATCAAACCATAAATTATATTATATATATAATATATATACTATTATATATATATATATATATATTATATATTATATATATGAAAACCCTTGGTCACTTTACATACATTACATATACATATACATATTTATAATATATTTATATGACAGAGTGAATACAATACATTACCTTTGCTTTTCAAATCAGCAACGCAAATGTCTTGTAAAGGATCTGCATCACTTGCACGCAGAATAACAATATTATTTGCGTATGATAAGATCACTAGTACTGCAAGTGCTAATGCCGTATGATATGATTCCATGTCTGTACCTCACTATTTTTTTTTCTTTTCTTCTTCGATTCGAAAATAATAGACGGACTGAATTTGAATTTGATGAAGAATGAAGAGCGTTCCTCCCTTTTATAACACGCTAAAACATGGTTTTTTCATTTTTTTGTTTATAAATTTATGTCCAGCAAGAATTTTTCCTTTTTTTGGTTACAAATTTAAGTTGAGTTACTGACTCAGTGGACGCAGTCACTCGCGTGGTTTGAAATTAACAATGGTAGTAGTTATTCGAAACCCTACCAACCCCATTCTGTCACATATGACCGTGTCACAATTCTTGATTCCATAGAACGTTGTGGTGGAGTCTAAAGTGGTCAAGTAATGTACGTACAATCTCATCTCATCTCATTGAACAACCCAGTAAACAAATATTTCTCAACCATCTTCATCTCGTTGATCCAAATAAACAAAGTATATCATACGGACATCCACCGTTTATAGTCCTCTAGTAGTAACAGGTTTTACCCCGTTTTTAGAATTTTTTAAAAAAATGATGCTTGGAATATGATACATTTAAAATAGTTAATTACTAGTATACGGTTCCTTGGCAACTTTTGTTCTTCGGCAACTTCCGGTTCTTCGGCAACTTCTGTTCTTCGGTTCCTCGGTTCTGCGGTTCTTCGGCAAATCTTCTGCGGTTCTTCGGTAACTAGATAGATCTCGTCTGCAGTTCTTCGGTTCGTATTAGATCATTTGGCTTTCGGTATAGATCGAGAGGCCATACATCCATTGCGCAGGAGTTTCCAGGGCCGAGAACCATACTTCTGCAGCTCTGCGGATAGTCTTCGGCTCCTCGTCTAGATCTGCGGTGAAACTATATTATTTTCCATCTGCAACTCACGAATTTCTTCGGCTCTACGGTTTGAGCAAATATCTTCGGCTCTGCGGCAAAGACTCTAGATCTGCGGTTTACTCTCACTTTTTTGACAGTGTATTGAAGGCTAGGATCTGCGGCCCTTAACAGAATCGATTCGCCAGAAGCTCGAAGATTCAGAACGTCCGCAGATTAAGAACTTTCGTGTATGCTTCAACCCCACGGCAAACCATAATTCCGTAGAGTCAAAGTTACTTCGTTTGATAAGGATAACATTTTCTAGATGGCTCCCAGCTTCGCGAAAATAGCTGCTAGCTCTCTGTCTGCCTCGGGGCAAGCTCCTACCCATATTGTCAGTGAAGCCCCAGCTCCGACTGTCCAGCTGGTCCAGGCTTCACTCGATGAGGCTTTGAAGTTCTCTGAAAGTGCCCTGGTATGCCGATTCAATGGTTTTTGGCCGCAGCTAACAGCTCTCCATAGTTGGATCTCAGAGGTATGGAAGCCTCTAATTCCTGATGCAATTAATATCTACCCCTGTGCTAGGGGTTTCTTTATAGTAGATTTTGAAAACCGTGAAAGTAGACAATGTATTCTAGATTCTGGCCCTTGGTTTTGGGATAAATCAGGCCTATTCATGAGGCCATGG
>APFE031027041.1:112293-195423 GCA_000404065.3 Pinus taeda | reverse complement strand
AGTGCAATTCTGCCAAAATGTGACTTTTGAGGGTGGATGTTGGTGATATTACGACTCTGTCCTTGTAGCGAAGAATATCATTCTGCCACGAGTAGCCCTTGGTGGAATTTGGATCTACCCGCAATTGAGAAATGAGTTGGGAGAGCCCGGGGTGTGAAAACCATTCCCTGCGAGCCTCTTCAATCCAGTCTGGAATGGGGAGGGAAATTGTGAGCAGAGTACTTTCCTCCTCAAAGTGGCGAGATAATGCATCTGCTACACTTTTGTCTTTCCCTTTCTTGTAAATGATCTCATAATCATATCCCAGCATTTTGGCTAACCATTTATTTTATTGTGGGGAGGATAGGCGTTGCTCCAAAAACTATTTAAGACTGTGATGATATGTGCGGATTTGGAAACGTCGCCCCAATAAGTAAGGTCGCCAGGTCGCGACTGCATGTAAGATGGCCATCATTTCCTTCTCATAGGTCGATTGGCCTAGATTCCTCCCACTGAGTTGTTGGCTTGTGAAGGCCAACGGTCGCCCTTCCTGCATTAAGACCGCCCCAATACCTGTACCTGAAGCATCACATTCAATGACAAAGGATTTGTTGAAGTCAGGTAGTGCTAAGACTGGAGTGGAACACATGGTGTTTTTTAGAGCGGTAAATTCCTGTTGTGCTTCCTCGTTCCGGAAGAAGGAATTTTTCTTTAGGAGTTGAGTGAGGGGCTTCGCTATGCGGCTGTAGTTGCGGACAAATTTACGATAATAGCCTGTGAGACCCAAAAATCCTCTCAAGCTCTTCAAGGTCTTAGGTTGAGGCCATTCTTGCATTGCCTGGATCTTTTTGGGGTCCACCTTGACACCTTCACGCCCCACAATGTGGCCCAAATACTCAACTTCTTCCATGCGAAACAAACATTTGGACATCTTGACAAATAATTTATGCTTGCAGAGCAGTTGCAAGAGTAGATCTACATGCTGAAGATGTGCAGCCCAAGTGCAACTATAGATGAGGATGTCATCGAAGAAGACAAGGACAAATTTCCTGAGATATGGTTTGAGAATGTGGTTCATAAGGCTCTGAAACGTAGAGAGGGGCATTACAAAGACCAAATGGCATGACCAGGAATTCATAGTGGCCTTCATGAGTTCTGAAATCAGTCTTGGGTATGTCGACTTCCTTCATGCGGATCTAGTGGTAACCTGAGCGAAGATCCATCTTCGTGAAAAATTGAGCCCCATTGAGTTCATCCAGCAAATCATCAACCACCGGGATGGGAAATTTATCTTTGACTATCAGTTTATTGAGGGCCCTGAAGTCAGGACACACCCGCCACTCCCCATCTTTTTTTAGCACCATGACCACTGGGGACGAATAAGGACTGATGCTGGGACGAATGACCCCTGCTTCCAAAATTTCCTTGATTATTTTTTCTATTTCATTCTTTTGGGTGAACAGATATCTGTATGGCCGCACATTTGGGGGTTGGGCCCCTGGAACCAAGGTGATGCTATGATCATGTTCCCCTCGCGAGGGTGGAAGCTCATGAAGCTTGTCAAAGACCGTCTGATGGTTATTTAAAATCTGTTGCATCTCAGGATGAATTGGCAGAGACATGGTTTCGACTACCTGGATGGCATTAAATTGAGCTACCACTCCATGATGGCCCTTTTTTAACAATTTTTCCATCCTATGCAAGCTGATGATAGAGGGGGCTCCCACCTGGAGTCCATGGAGAGTATGTGTGGCATTGTTCTGCTTAAAACTCATATATAACTCCTGGGAATCCATTGTGATTGGCCCAAGAGTGCGGAGCCATTCAGCACCGAGGACAATGTCGCAACCCCCCATGTGTATCGCAAACATTTGGGTTTTCAACTGATAATCCCCCATTTGAAGTTTGACATTTTCACAACGGCCTTCACATTTCATTGTGCCTCCATCTGCAATTTGAACTTGGAAGTTAGAAACTGCTCGTACAAAACAATGCGCTGCTTCTGCGATTTTTTGATGGATGAAATTATGGGTACTTCCACTATCAATCAAGACTACTACTGGGCGATGTTTAAGAAAACCCTGGATTTTGAGAGTTTGAGGGGAAGAAATCCCTGCCAACGCATGCAACGAAATAACTGGTTCGTCAGAGACATTCTCCTTTGGGTTGTCTTCTTCTAGCGCCTCATGTTCCTCAAGTGGTGGATCTTCCTCTGTTGAGTTGTAGTCAGTGGCATCTATTTGAAAAAATTTGGGCTCCTTGCATTTATGACCTGGGGAGTATTTTTCATCGTAGTAGTAACATAGTCCTTGCTTCCTTCTTTCGGCCATTTCCGCAGGGGACACCTTTTGGACCTTAAGTGTTTGAGTTGTGTTCTGAGCCTGTGGGGGACAACCTTTAGCGGGAAAATTTGGGCGACTGTATTGGGCTGCTAATGCACGTTCCACCTTACGAGCTACCTGGCAAGCCTTCGTCCACGTGGGAGGGTGGTGAAGTAGAACTTGAGCTTTGATGGCTTCTTTAAGACCGTTGATAAAACATTCTGTGTAGAACTCATCTGTGAGACCCCTAGTGCGGAAGGGTAAGCCTTCAAAAGCGGTAATATATTCATCCACTGTACCAGTCTGTCGGAGCTTAGTGAGACGACCCAAAAAAGAGTCTTCCTGTTCAAAGCGATCTCAAAGAGCTTTGGTAAATTGGGTCCAAGTCCTAAAAGGTCCATTGCAACGCTGATGCCATTCCCACCATTGCCACCGTTCATTGTCGAAGTACATGCTCCCCAACATAAGCTTAGTCCCATCATCTAGGATATGATTCAATTTGAAATACTGCTCCATTTGTGCTAGCCATGCAGACGTGTGAGAACCGTCAAATTTATGCATATCCAACTTGGAAGGTCGCTGACTGGGTGGTGGATGGGTGTGCCGGACGTGAGGAGAGTGGCTAGATTCATCGTCATTGTATTCATGGCCATTATACACCTCCTCGTGGGCTTGCTCCTTGCCCTTTGGGAGCAATTGCTGTATCTGGAGACTTAGTCCGCGAATCTCAGTTTGGATGGAGTTCACAGTTTCTTCAAGTTTGTCCATCCTTTCATTGGCCATCACTTTAGCTCTAGTTGCTACCTACACCAACTTGATGAAAAATTGGGACCGCCTAAAATTTTTTACTAATAAATTGAATGGTACCACCTTGCTCCACTCTTCGTCCTGATTCTGATGGGCTAGATCACCAATAAGCGCCCTGGAAGATCTCAGACTCTTATTTTTTATTTTATTTTTTTTTTGGAAAACTCCTAACGGAGTTTTACTCCTTCTTGATCAATACTGCAGTCACCAAATCCTCAAAATGTCAATGTTTCCAAAAGTCCTGCGAAAAGTATACCCCGGTATAGGAACTCTTCACAACAACTCCAATATGGTGGATCTGAGAGATCTGAATGGCGGAACAACTGCTACTGCGGATCTGATGGATCTGCAGGCCTGATGTCTGCTGCTGCTGCACTTCTTTGCACACACGGATCTGGAATAGATGATGTGTGATCCCCCGATAGAAAAGGGAACTATGGTCTTGAGGAACGTCAGGTGCTATAGATCGCAATATACATAAAGGTCTGACAGTAGTACTCGGCCCAATGTTTCAGGGCTCTAACTAAGGAGGATCGACCGTGCCCTTAGCCGTACAACCCAACTTCCTTATCGTACGAGCGAGTAATCTCTCCGAGTGATGTTCTCAGTGTACTGTAGCCACAAGACAGCTGATGGTTTATCTATGGCAAGGTTTCAAGGGAGCCTAGGGGGCTTCCGATATAACCAGAGGGTACGTGGAAGATAGTCTGTGCGCGGTTCTATCTAATGCGCTACTACTCAAAGGGGTACAGGGGTTACAAGGGATTCCAACAGACGTGACCACCTCTTGTATTTCCTACGTGCATGCTTCCCCAAATCCACAAGTTTATGTGCTCAACGACAGATCCCGTGGTTTAAAGACGCCGGAACACGTCTCTAGCCAAAAAAAAAAAATTCTAAGAATTGGAGATCCCACCGAGCCCTGGAAAGTGCTCTGATACCACTTGTTATGCTCTTAACCTGCAAAATGATACCCAAATACAGAATATGCGAAGAAAAGATACCCACTATCTAATACTACGGCCCATTTGCAACTCACTGTGGTCCCATCATTAATTGCGGGTTAACAACTTACAAATATTAATATGGGCTTTATTGACTCTTGACTATGACGTGATCCCATGACATAAATAAGGGGGTTAGGGTGGGACCCTAACACGTAAGGTAATCCCTTGACTGCGATGTCGCACAAAGGCAAGTAGAATAACTCTGTCAGCAATAAGGGTGTGACTGATGTAGTGAGTCAAGGAAGGTGTATGAGAGGTTCCAACACTTTGAAGGGGGAAGGAGGTGAACGTGAGTTCCAGGTTGAAAGGGATTAGTCCTAGCTTCGCTAGGAACACACAACACAGAGGACATGCACAGCTTCCAATGGAGCAATCGACTTGGATGTGACAGTCACGTCATACAAGGTAAGATAACACATACAACACTCATGGATCAATCCGAGATGAGTGTGACGGTTGTTATAGCAAGGTTCAAGTGAAAGGTTTTTCTAACGTCCAGCAGAGCAGTCGACACGGACGGTGACAGTATTAAAAACATATGCAACACATTAACAACAAGATTCATATAATTTCATGTGAATCAGTTCATACACAAGTATGTAAGTTAAACAACACATATCATTAAAGAAACCTGAGCAATCCAACTACAATAACAACATATGCATGAAAATGTGTTGGCTCTTATTATATAAAGAAGTGTAAGTCACAATTATAAAATACATCCATGTAAACCTGCTAGCCCCAATAGTGGAACGTTACAGCCACATCCGCTTGCTCCTCCAAATAGATGTACTAGCTCTATGCAGTGGAGAAGCCAAGGTGCGTTACAATACTGTCCAAGCCTTCTTCAAAATAGACTTAGTAGAAGCTTGGCTGACCAAAAGCCTATACAATTAGTTATGAGGGACTATTTATAGCAAAGGGTGGGGTGACCATTGACATTCCCCTCTGTGACCATTCAACTGTCCTCATGACTCTTCACCTACTCTATGACTATTACATCCACTCTTGTCACTTGACTTGCGCTTGACATGACTCAACACTACAATGCACATGTACCCATGTGAACAATGGCTTTGACAAGCCAAAATAGACATCATTCGGACTTAGACAACCATAGAAGTCCAACTACTTGACATCCTCACGCTGATCAACAGTGATATATTGATGCCAAGACTGGTAGTCCTTGAGAGTGATTGTATGTTCTATTGTGACATCTGTTTGAAACCTGAACTTTGCCTCCATAGCATCTGGGTACACTGCTCGAGCTCCTCTGTCCAACTCATCTATGAGCATGTGCATCATTGTATTTAGTGTGGCTAGACCAACAATGTACTTGTGCATGATGTGTGCACTAATAGGCAAGTCTAGGCTGGTGGCGGTGTGCATCAGCTCGTCGAAGTACAAGTCAAGCTCTTGTTGGACCTACTTCTTGGTCTTCGCCTGGGTGAGGGTCCCAAGTGATGGGATCACATGAGTGTTCACTATAACCTCCATGCTTTTGAATACTCGTGCATGGGAAGCTTGTATGCTAGTGATGAGTTGCGATAGGTCTTCATAGTTCCGGACATGACTCCAGATATGTGCTTGCAGCTCGACTGCATTGGCCTTCACCATCTTTGGCAAGTGAAGTGGGGCTCCCTTATACTTCATCATCCATACTCGCATGTTATCAATAGAAGTATGTATGTTCTTCAAGATGCATACTCTTCTTGCACATCGCTGCTGCCATCCGTAGAGATGAATGACTGCTTGATGCACGATGCCAAACTTGGAGTACAATGCTCGCATAATTGTGTCCAAGGACAATACTTCATCTAGTATTGCCTTCTTCAATTCAGCTCGGGTAGACATTGTCACCAAGTCTCCTCCCTACTTGGCCACCTGTAATTCCTTCACCATTTTCTCATTCTAAGATATGAGAAAATGAACACTTGAGTTAAAGGCTTCAGCATTCACTTGAGTTGCATCAGCCAATGCAGCTGGATGCTTGTGTACATCAATCACAATCACTTTCTCTTCAAATTGCGTAGGGGATGTTTGGTCCTTTGGAGTTGATACTCTCTGAGACTGCACAACTCTTTGATGAGATTCTTCAAAGGAGATGTTGTGCATCTTTGCTTTCGGTTGACCACCAAAGATCTCAATGCCTCCTTGGTCATGTGAGACTTGCTCATCGTCTAGATGCAGTGAAGCATGTGATTTGACCTCTCTTTAGTGAGGCATGAGTTCACTATCCTATTCCAACTCCTGTTGCTCCATATCTGCATCCAACTGTTCAAGAGCCTATTCTATCTCATGAGCAAAGTCTTGCCCCTGGGAGGGTTCACCTTGTTCGCTTCATACCAGTTGTTCAGAAGAATCAACTACTTGTATAGGCGTTGCTTTGTCGGTCTACACGTGATGTGCCCGCTACTAAATCTGCTACTGTTGCACTTCCTTCTCATGTTGGCGCAGCTCTTGTTCTTTCCAGAGTTTATCCCTCAGCTCATGCAACTCCTTCTCTGCTTCTTCCATTCTCTTCTTATCCCTCTGCCTTCATGCAATTCGCTTGTCGTGATACTGCCTCTTCTATTGAATAGCCATAGCTGCTTGTTCTACAAGTGGATCTACTCGAAACTTGCATCTTTTCTCCTCCTCCATGTGGTCGATAATCTTCCTCTTCCCTTTGTCGCGCACAGGTATGTTGGGCTCTATTGCCTCTGTTGTTGCTGCTACTGCTAGTTTTCTCCATGATGCTGCTTCATGTTGTTGTGTTAATCACTCTACGGAAAAATCAACCTGTTCATTGGTTCTCAAGGAATTGTAGCAATACCTCCATGAGTCCCCCTCAGCCCAATGACATGCCCCATAGATCCAATTGAGCTGAACTTTCATGTACTGATCCTTCATAATGCAATGTGGGTCATACGAGTTGAAGCTTTGGAGGTCTAACAAGTACTTCTTCATCTGTTCAGCTTCGACATCTGCTTACTTGATGCTCTAGATCTCATATAACCCGATTCACAATGGAAGAGTGGGCCAAGGTACCTTGCTCTTCCGCTGCAGCCTAGATGTTAATCCTGCTAAGATATGATACACTACTTCTTGCATGACAAGCACATCCAAAGCAAACTTTGGTAGAACATGTGGAGGCTTCTCCTCACTGAACACTCAGATGAACATGTCATCTGGTGAGGAATACGAATCTGCAATGCCTAACAACGCCTTCATCGCTTCTTCTGACATGAAAGGTGGATCCTATTCGAATATCAACTTGTACACTGGGGTGACAAGATGGTCGTACAGTTGTATGATCACTCCTCTGAAGCTCCACTTGGACAATAACTTGAAATATGTGCTCACAACATTATCCGTCAGTGACCATGCCCACTCTAAGCTCGGGAACTCATGTCCGACACAGACTGGATCTAAAATGTAGGCAGACATATAAATCTCTGCATGCATGCCTTCGAGTGACCATCGAGCCTTCGTGATTTGCTCCTTCAACTGATCAGCCAGTATGTTGGACCAATTGCATGGTCTTCCTTCTCTAGCTAGTTGGTCCAATGTGACTACCCAACTCCAATGGAAGGTCTTAGTGCACGCTTGGCCACTCAGTCAACATGTGAATATGACTAAGTATTGGTATGCCTTCCTCAATATCTTCTTCGTATAGATCTAATTGGGGGTCATCCTGAAACAAGCTGGCTCCTTTACCCAATCCTTCAAAATGTCTTTGGAGTGGCCTCTGCTATTGGGCAAGTTGAGCAAGGGAGCCATGAAAGTCATGGGCTCGGTCATCTAATACATCTCATCGTAATCTCATTGCCAGAAGGTTGCAAGCTTCGTCCCACTGACATGGGTACATACCTACATGGGTACAAATTAAAAAACCAAGTAACGAAATTATATCATCCAGAAATCCGCCGTTTATTGTCCTCTGGTAGTCAGTGTCAAATATATATACTTTGTTTAAAAAAGATAACCTTCTTTCAACAACTAAAACATATATGGAAAATATTATGACGATACGGTCAGTTGGCTGTTAATACCTGCGACATTGCCTCGGACTTTTATAGTTTCACCTAAAATATGTTTTAGGTTTATTTTTTAGAGATGGAAAAAGTCCATATTTTAAGACTGAAAAATTCCAACTTCATATAACAGGTTTTACCTCGTTTTTAGAATAAAAAATAGCAGTAGTCTATAACGCGACTTTTTGAAAGCTTTTCTGGCGGATTTTTCCGGTCAAAATCCGGCAGCAATTCATTGGAATCCCAAGTTTGATAGCTATTTTCTGCACAATCAATGGCTCCCAAAGGTTTTTCAGGGTGCTGAATCCAAATATGCAGTTAAAAAACCATTTTAACTGCTAAAAATCAAGATTTAACCTCATTTCTTCCGCCGGATTCCGTCACCGGAATCTCCAAAAAGTCGCATTATAGACAACTCCTAAAAAATATACGATGCTTGGAATATGATACATTTAAAATAATTAGTTACTAGTATAATACAATTTCAAAGTTCATATTTCAATAATAATAAAAAAATTAATATTATTTAAAATAGAGGAAATCCACCTCTATGTAATAAGTTTTATGTTTTTTATATATACATTCACTACTGAAGTAATAATGTATATAATTTTGTATGGCAAAAATAATTTTAAACAAAAAATATATTGAGTAAAGCTACGTCTTTGAATACTATTTTATTTAAATAAAATACTAATGTATATATTATTATTTAAAAATGATTAAAATATTTTCTCTCTAAATTAAACAAAAAATTATATTCAATAATAAATCTTAACCATAACATATTATACTAATATAATATATAATATAATATATATATATATATATATATTAATATATATATATATAATATAATTTGGAATGTAATACAATTCTCAAAGTTGAACATGTCTCTCTTGATGTAATAAGTTATACTTGTAAAGTGTAATACAACTTTAAAGTATTTATCTACAATTATATTAATTATATTATAGTTTAATACCATTTCAAAGTTCTCATATACAAATACAATATTTTTTTATATAAATTTAAATATTTAAATAATTGGTTGATAGTTATCTTGTGTATTTTTAAATTATAAATAAATTTTAAATTTTAAGTAAAGTTAAATATATCCTATTTAATTTACTATTATATATTTTTAATTTTCAATTTGATAATTTATTAAAATTCAAAAAAATTAAAATAATTATTATAATAAAATATTAATAGTAAAAAAATGGTACAAGATTTATAACGTGAAAGATAAGCTTTCATATTGGCTTAGATAAACTCACTTCGTACGTAAACCAAGATAATGAGATGGAAAAACTTTGATCTATGTAATGAAACGTTTATCTTTCAATAAATCAATCTATATATGTATATATATATCTTCATTTTAATGTTTTAAATATATTAAGCATTATAATAAATTGAAAAAAAATCTAATATGTAAATTTTTTTATAGTGTTCTTAATTTTAATGCTAAAATGTATTAATTTTTAATTTATTTAATTTTATTTATAAAAAATGTAATTATCTTCTATTATAAATAAATATATATAAATACTCTCAAGGGTTAGCTTAATTGGTCGACTACTCATTGTTAAAGTACTTTAGCTATTGAGAGGTCATGGCTTCAATTGATTCCATGGATGTATCTATCACCGATATCTGGGCCCGTGAAAACATAAAGAATCGTATCAATAATTATTAAGTGGATAGTAGGGATTTAATTTCCATGGAATTCAAAATTAATTTAAACAATAATTCATTTAAAAGGAATATTAATTTATATACTTTATATGAACAATTACTCTTTATAAAACATATTATATAAACAACATCTATTTATAAGACATACCATTAAAATATCAAAAGGCAAGTTGGCCAAGAAAATAGCATAGGAAACCCAAATGGGTAAATGGGGCAATGGAAGAAGTCCACCTCATCAACAAAGAATCCATGAAACTCACCCCCATACACTTATAAAGGGAATTAAAATCATTTCTACAATTTAGCAAGAAGTAACAAAGGACCTACGGTTGCTGGCATTGCAGCAAAATGTGACACAAAATAATCATAGACAATCTCGATATTATAGTGGTTGTGGATTGAAAATGCCCTCCCACACATGTAGAGATACCCTCTTACTAACCATCATACCCCTTTTTCTTTCAAAAGAGTCAAGAGGAAGCTTAGTCGATATGGAATAATAAGAAGACATGAGCATAAAAATTATAGACATCAACCCTTTCAAGACAAAATGATAATAACACAATGAATTTAAACAATCACAAAAATTTGAGGAAACTAATAACTTGTAATATCCCTATAGTGCGGTAAAATCGCTCTAGTTGGACTAAGTTGGGTTAGAAAGAATGGCAGAAAAGCCAAAGAAGAATATTGAATTAATTATGTAAATGGTTATTTATTAATAAATAAATATATGAGATGTATGTACTAGGGAATGGGACAACTAGAACGAGATTCCTTCCAAAATAAAATAAAGATAAAATCTCATTTATTAATGATATTTGATAATTATTTCATGATAAGTATTCTAGAATAAAATTCTAGTGAACCTTAATGGATGGGAGAGAAAGATCCATTAGGTGCTTAGCTGGAGAAAGATGCTAAGCTTAGAAAAGCCTAAAAGCAGCGTCAGGGAGAAAGACGGGAATTTATGGAAACACCTAGGCAAGTGGATAAGAATATCCACAAAAGAGGTACGCCGCTAAAAAGAAACCTTATCATGAAAGAAATGTATTTTTATACTTGAGAAAGGGATCAAGAAGGGGAAATTATTGGATTCGAAAAGGCAAGGAACTCTCAGCTTAGGGAAGAACTGGAGGAGGTGCTTCTAGGTTGTGTGGATAGAAGGTGTGAATTTCCAAGTATCATGTTGATAATTTTATTTACATTCCTGTCTTTTTATTATTTGAAAATAAAATATGTGCAACTATTACTTTATCTGGTTAAAACATGTGTTGTCAGGTAGTAAAATCTGAAATGAGAATAGCATGTTAGTGCCAAGTAGATTCAGAACTACTTGTGGAAACAATGTGTACAAATATAAAAGGAAATCTTAGGATTTCATTAATACCGCATATTAGATCTTTGAAATCTCGATGACTAAGAATGCTGATAGTAGATGTCTTATGAATTATAAGGAAAGGAAAATATAGTATTAATAGTGGATTTTTCATACGGACTTTGAACATTACAATCAATTACGTGCAATGAGTTATTTACTCATGAAAAGTAGAATACGAGGAACAGTGACCTTGTGTAAGGGTTAGTTATAATATTTGTTTAAAACTTTGTGTAGGAATACCTTTTGTGTAATGGTTAGAATAACTATGCACACAAGAAATTACAATTTATTAAGTGGATTAAGTGACAAGGGATAAATGTGGCACTTAAGGTAGAATTTGTTAAGATTGTGAAATCCAAAGGAAATTACCTGATGAACTAGTGATGAAAGTAGAGTAAATATGGTCAAGAATTAACAATTAGCCATGACCAATGGAAAAGTGTCTGCATGGAGAAGGATTATACGCTTACGTGAACTCAAGATAGGGGCATATAATAATAAGAATAACTAGGGGATAAATGTTTTCAACCTCAAACGATTCATATTAAATTCTATGAATAAATTAGGTGCAACTATGCACCCACCAAAATCGTTGTCACTATATGTGGAAGTAAATTTAATAGAAAATTGGGTAGATGTACCAATTTAATAAGCATATAAAATGAAGGAGCTATGCATGTGCATTAGAGAGTGTAATAACGAAATGGTGCAAACAAATCTGTAGCATAAACTAAAATTGTTGGGTAGATATCATAGATTAAAATGACTGAAATATTGGAATGCCAACATTTAAGAGAAGTTGTTCTTGAATACAACAAAACCATTAAGCACACCCAGTATTATCAAATACACAAAATAATATTGAGTACAGTAATAACATTATCTCTTCTGCAAAAATTAGAGTCATAATACAGATTAATTGTGGGCATAAAGAACCTACCATGTAAATGTGTGAACCAGTAACTAAGCAGGGTAAAATAAATGATGCGAAGGGTAAGCTTGCATTAAACAAATATCAGTTCGTATACAAAAAAATAGAGGTTCATTGTATTGAGGGAAATAGCTATGTGTTAACCGAACAAACATTAACTACAGTGTTAAATGTTGTTCCAACTCTCTTGTAGAAGAGATAATTGCCTCGACGGTTTCACCTCGGGTAAACATCAATTGGTAAGGAGAAACAAACTCAAAATATTGCAGTAAAAATGTGTTTGAACCTCAGGAAAATAGGTTATGTCGCTTCTGCCATAAGGATCAAATTACACCAACCTATAATAAAAGAAGCATGAGTAGAGATATCCAATTTGAAACATCAACTAGTTGTATCATGGAAGCGATCAAAGATTTACCTGTTGAAATGAAAAGGATAGAAAAATGAATTAAACCCATGAAGCATCAGTCGTATTAAACCAAGGAAACAAGATGATCAAATAAACCCAATCTTTACCTTTGGGCTACCTAAGAGAAATTTGAGGAGGCACTAGTCCTAAACTCTATTACAAATTATGATGGGGGTTAGTGACAAAATCGAAACAAAACCCTGCATCAAGGGAAACTTGATTCATAGCTTAGCAGTAGTGAAGTCTACCTATATGCTTTCTAAATGGAGGGATTTCCCTGAAATTTGCAAATTGGGTGCACTAATAGCGAATCCTCCGGCTATGTTCTATCCATCAGTTGGAAGAACCTATAAATTTTCAGAGTTTAGTGTCCCTGAGGAATATTAACATCTAAGAATGATAAAATACCTTGAATCAATATGCCAAGGTTGCCCAATTACCTGGGCAGGGGTATCACTCAACAACAAGCTCAAATTTTTGAATAAGGTACTAGCCAATTCCATCACACCACAAAGTTAAATCATCCAACGGGTTGCAATGTCAGCACGAGTATTAAATTCATAGATGTAACATTGAAGAAAAGTGAATTGGGCATTTCTACCTAGTAGCAAATCAGAGAAACAAATATGTCTTAGGCTAAAATTGCAGAGGATAAGAGGCCATTTCAAAGCCAACTTTTTGAAACCCCACCTGGGGTAATGATTTCATACTAGCATACAAAGAAATAGCATTAGGAGAGGATAGTGGAAAACAACCTGAAGGGGAAAACTTAGCTCAGCAACACGAAGAATGGACTGAGATATGCACATTTCACTAAGAGATTTGGAGGGCACCTTCATGTCACCTGCACATGAAATGCACATACCTTCAGCCCATAAAGGCATAGAAAAGAAATAGGGTAGAAGACTGTAATTAATGAGCATTATGGAAGCAAAATAATTCGATAATCTGAGGCTAGGGAGGGATAGAGATTCCATAATAAATTGGGCATCGAAGCATGTCCTCATGTAGGCTACAAAGAGAAAAAAAATGGTAAAATTTCTTCATTTAAGCAAAGAAGAAAATGAAACAATTTTCTAATGGAAACATAGTACCTGGGGCACGATGAAATCATCACCAAAAAAATACTACCATACACATCCTTCTAACATTTGGTTGCTCTAAGAGATCCTCCTTTTTCGGTGAAGGCATCCAAAGAACCTCTATGGCGATGATTTGACTAAATTCAAAGCAGGAGAGCCATGGTTTCAGACCTTAGTGATAATTTCCCTATGACAGGAAATGATATACAATGTGCAAAGAGCTAGATAATTGATTCCAAGAGCCGAGCAGAGTGAAACCCTCAGGTTCGATGGGTGATGGAAACTTATTCAAAGGGCTGAATAGAATGAAACCTACGGCCTATCACCCACAGCGAAATGGAAAAGAAATTAGGGTTAAGAAATCTAATCCCCACCATCGACTTACACCCCACGGCTATGCGTTACCCCACAGCAACCTGCACCCATGTGAAGGGGGTTGTTGTGGCGATAGAAGGGTGCAACACGCCAAGCCGGATGTGGACCACAAACAAAAGGAATTAAATTGAATTTAAATCATGTACATCATCCAGTAAGGGAAGGAGGAGATTACACCTTACATTAATTACATTTGTTCATAATAAACAAGCAATGAAATAATGAAAGGGGGAAAAAATCTGGTCAAATAGGTTTTTTATCTTAGAATGCAGCCATGGAAAATGTAAATGAAATAACTTGAAAACCTAATAGGGACTATAGGATGGGTGTAATAAGTAGTGAGCACCCGTCGCTAGTACTAAGAAATAATCTTGGCAAAAATAAGTTGATATTAGGTATGCAGCTCATGTGGTTCCCAAATCAAATTTGTGAAGGAACGAAACCATAGTATATAATAAGGAGATACACCTAAAGTACATCCATTTAGCAAGGTATGTTAAGTATAAGCGGAAAACACAAATCCTAGTCTGAGTACAACGTTGAAGTGAAAAGTTCCTCAAAGGGTTATGAACATTCTTTTCGATACATGATATAAATGTACAGTCCTGATTATGGCCGTGGAGGGAAAAAGTATAGTATTACTCCTGATGTAAATAAAGAAATAAAGTATTGGGAAAAAATATGGTTTTGGATGAGAGACGTTACACAACTCCATTCCAAGGTAAACGGTACAAATGCACTTAAATCTCAAAAAATAAAAGGATCAAACCAACCCAAACATATATTCACTGTTATTGAAAATACATAAAGAACACTTATCTTACAAGTTTTTAGGCAACTGAGGCTGGGACTATGAATCTACACCTAATCATACACAATTGTAGCCAAGTTTACTTCCAGCTATCACACTCGAGCTAGGTTCCAGAGGCTTAGGGGTCTTATTCTCTAGGATTCAAATACAACCACTAGTTCATTTTGGGACTCGAAATATTTCTTCGACCTCCACCCACCGAGTTACAATCCACCAAGTGTGCAGGGAATCTAGACACCAACTATCTCCAACCTTCAGAATGAAACATTGTGGTTCCACATAACCCACAATAAAGAAAACTACAACAAGAGACTCTCCATAAATCCTCCAGTAATTTCTAGGATTACTTCCTTCACCCCAACCATTAGGGATTCCTGAGAAATACCACCTTCACCCACTGGCCCATGGGGAATTAAGAGGCAATTAATCAACACCTGAATATGATTTCCTCTTGAATCCTTTTCAACCAAAACCATGGTTCACAACTCCTCTGTGTTCATGATGTCTATTCAACCTTTCTTTTTTTGTGGCTTCCTTCTTGTCTTCTTTGTGTTCTTCTCACCCTAATCTATTCGAATGGCCCCCTTTTCCCTCATTTATATTGCTTCTCATTTTTCACAACTTGAATTTTCTCCTATTTTCCTCTCATGCAAATGTCTTCTCCAGCAATGTGAATTGAAGCCCCCCTCCTGTATTCTAGAAAATTGAATTTTTCCTCTCTTGGTTGTTATGCTATCCCCCTAGAAATTCAAATTTTCTTTTCCATGTGTAACCTGTAGACAATGACCCTAAAAACAAAATCTTGTCAACCAATGACAAGTGTGTTGCCTACCCTTTTTGTTCCCATATTGTCCTTTTTTGCCACACTACCAGTTGCTATATACGAGCTCAGATTTTTTGATTTGAGGAACAATTTTAAAATCTCCTTGAAAATAACCTCCCCAACTCTATAATTGGTGTCCCATTCCTCAGCCCCTTTTTATTTGTAAAAATATTTACAATATTACATATGTGAGAGAAAACTAATTGCGGTTTTCACAACTGATTTATCGGCTTTAGCTCATTTGTCAGTGGACCACCTCTCCATTGTGCCCATTTCTTCATTGTACTGAGGTGAGGCCTGAAGGCAATTAGCAGGGGCAAGGGACCAAGGATACCTCAGACAATGATTCCAAAAAAGCCTCCTTGTCTCACTATGTGACGTCTTATCATTCCCAAAAAAATTGTAGATTTTATGGTTTTCATGCCAATACATGGATGGGGGTGCTCAATTTAATGTTCACCATTCAAATTTCTACTGAGGTGGTGGGCGAGATTGCTAATAGCACAGTTGATCACCTTTCGCACCATAATCAAGAATTTTTTATATTTTAATTTTTACCGAATACATTAAAATTAAAATTAGTTTTAATCCGTTTTAATCATAAAATTTTCACATTTATTCTAGGGATTTTAAAATTTTATTCCAAATCATTACATGCATAATATTTTAATTATTTATAATATTTAAAAATAAAATAATTCATTAAACCAAAAGGGAAATTTATATGCATTATATTAACACTATGTTTATAAAACAAAATAGACCGCAAAAGCCATTTATATGCAATTTTTTGTAGGGGCTCCTGTCACGAGCTTGTGACTTGCTGTGTCGTTAGTGTTGATGGCCAACTCTTGGTGAACCAGTGGTACTCTGATCTTTCACACTATACCGACCTTCTTCAATGCCTTCCACGGCTTCCACGGTCTTGGTGTCCCTTCGATCCTTTGGCGAACTTACTGTGAAATTTAGATGAAGACTCAACATAACGACATCCTCACAGCAGATTTTAGAAAGAACATAGATACTCAGAATGGCAGAAATATGGTGTACTCATATTATTTTTCAAATGCTCAAATAGATTACAGAGAGAAAAACTCTTTAGAGAGATGGATTGTTGTCGCGTTTACTGCACTATATATTGATCATAAAGATCAAGTAATACCAGAGGCTTCCTAGTGACAGACAGACTCTGCCTCAGAAGTTTTTATATAGAAAAAACGACTGACTGACTAACTTCTCTACTGGTTCAGCCACTTTAGTTTCTCACTAGTACCAAGCATACTAGTGCGCAGGCTTCCAAACCACCTATGAACTTGAGTAATTTCATGGTGCAAGCAGATAAGACGCGCAGGTCTGCAGATATAGAGCAAGAAAATACTCGACTCAAAACACACAAGACTCTCAACTCACCAAACTCCGATGCCCCAAGAATGAGCCTTACCCTTCTTTATATAGGAGAGAAGGGGGGACAAACATCGTCCTGGGTCCGAACAGAGAAAAGACTTAAAGCAAAGGAATCATTTCTTTTCAGTTTTTACCGGGGCGACGTCCGCACAAAATTTGGATCCATCATATCGATCGAATAATTACTTTTGGGTAACGTGTCCGATATAGCCTGTAAAGTAGATCCTTTGTACTAAAAGTTATTCAGACATGACTAAAACATAGTGGATGCTTTTGTACTAAAGCCCACGAGAAAAGATTATATTACACTGTGGAGATTTTTAAACAGAAAAATCCACGGAAAACTAGCCACAATTTAGCCCTTGTGACTGGTACATATTAAAATATTGTGAGTCCTGGGAATCTGTCTAGTTTCCGTGGCATGATATCCCAAGATTTGGTGTAGATCCTCCAGACGATGATGGGCCTTCCTAGAATAGTTTGATGCTGAACTTTGGTGAGGACCAGCCACTCCATGTGCTCTCGCATATATTCTTCAAGGGAATTATTGTAAGGAGCATATTTGTATGTTGTCCACTCAGTGTCGGTCATCTGCTTGACAGTATGATATACTGGATGATTGCATGCCGTATTGCAATCCATGATACAGGGTTTGCCCATATTCTTACAATATTTCTCATGTTCTATTAGGTCCATAGCAGTTTTATTGATCCCGTAATCCTTCCACCATTCTCTGAGCCATTGATTTTGTTGATATCCTCGATAATGCCCGACTGTGCTGAATTTGAGCCTGGTATATTGTGTTTCTGCTTGGTCATCAACATTAAGAAATTGCCACCATAATCTTTTATAATCTGCAAAATCAAAGACAGTGTCAGGAAACATAATCATGGGATCATTTATGGGCCATCTTGCTGCCATGTGTGTCTTTAGATGACCAGGTTCATTCCACAAATCACGGGTACGATATATGCAGACATGTCTTTCATAGATTCCTGTATATTTTCCACCATGCTGCCAAATAGTAGCAATGTCGTGAAAGTTTTGCTCCAATGCTTTCCTTGCTAATTCAACATTCCTTCTGGCTTTGTCATAAATCATTTCATGTATCCACGTCCTTCCTTTGGGGTAAAATTTTCTTTCTGGCACATATAATTGAAGATCTGTATGGGGCTGTAGATTAGAATCCAAAACCTTTGTATTTCTGAGTTGCCATGTGGGTCTCCAGTCTTTTTTATATGTTTCCCATTCTAATTCGTATGGTATGATCCTCATTGTTTCCCTCTTGTGTTCCTGTTCCCATTCAGTAACAATAACCAAAACTTGTGCCTCTTTCTGCTCAATGTATTCTCTACTTAAAAAATTAGGAAGGTTGTTATCTCTTCCTTTAATATGTTCAACAGAGAAATTAAAATTGGCAAACAGGACCTGCCACCTTGCAAATTTCGCTTCTCCAGCCTTCTTAATATTCTTTGTCAATACCTTTTGCATGGTTGATGCATCAGTTCTGAGGAGAAAAGGTTTATTTATCAGATAAACCTCAAACTTGCTTATACAATTCCATGCAGCTTTGACTTCTCTTTCAATAACATAGTAAATTTGTTCTGCAGAGTTCCAGACTCCAGAGGCAAACTGAACTACCTGGTCTTCTTTACCAATTCTTTGCTTCAAAACCCCTCCCCATCCAACATTACTTACATCAGACTCAATAATATTAAAGGCCTGATCATCTGCAACATATAAAATGGGTAAAGATTTTACTTTAGCCTTGATTTCCTGAACAACTTTGGTGTGGAGGTCTAACTAGTCAAGAGGATTTTTCCCTAACCTCTTGTTAAGGATTTTCCTATCGCTGGCACAATCTTGATAAAAGTTGCTGACATAATTAAGGCGACCCAAAAACCTTTGCAATTGTGTCTCATCCTTGAGCACATCTGGAAATTTGTCAGCGAAGTCAATGGCATGTTGCTGGAGAGAAATCTGCCCATTGTAGATTGTATGACCTAAAAATTTTATAGAAGTCCGAAAAACTTCTATTTTCTTTTTGCTTAGAACTAGCCCATTCTTCTGGACCAACTTTAAGAAAATATTTACATGCTTAAATTGTTCATCTATACTCCTAGAAAAAATCAAAACATCATCGATATATACAATCAACCAGTCAAAATAAGGCTTGAAAATGTCATCCATCACCCTCTGGAACTTTGAGGGGGCATTTTTTAGTCCAAATGGCATGACATTCCACTTATAGTGTCTTGCAGGAATGTTGAAGGCAGTTTTAAACTTATCTGATTCTTCTATAGCCACCTGCCAAAATCCTGCCTCTAAATCAAACTTTGAAAATATTTTTGCACCTGCAATTCTTCTGATCAAGTCTCCTTTGTGTGGAATTGGATAGGTGTCATCTGCAAGAACTGAATTCAGAGGTTTATAATTGATGACAAGCCTTGGGATACCCCTGATCTGCTCTACCCTTTTGTTTACATAAAACCCATAACAATTCCATGGGCTATTTGATTCTCTTATTAGTCTTCTGTCAAGCAGTTGCTGGATCTCTTTCTGGCAAAGATCCCTATACTCTTTGCTCATAGGGATTGCTCTACTCTTGCAGGGTTTTCTTGCAAATCCTTCTTTGTATGGCAACCTGATAGTATGTTGTTTTCGATTTCCAAAAGGCATTCAGCTCTTCTAAACATCATTTTTCTTCTAGTTGTTGCTTCAAATCTTGAATTCTACATTTTACCTGAGGCAACTTTAGTTGTTCTTCAATCCTTAGCTTACCCTTCAGATCTTTGAGGTCTGTTAGTAAGGATTCTGCCTTATCTAATTTCTGCATTGCCAGTACCATAGTAGAGACTCTTGGACTGGAAACATAAGGCATTATAATCTTCTTCTTTTTGCCTCTTCATGTGGGGACTGAGATAAAGTAACCAGATCTTCCTCCTTTCAACCTAGCTGAACCATGTGGTTCAACTGCAGCAAGAAATATATTTCCTAAAATACAATCAACAGGAATATCTACAACATAAAACTTCATATATACACAATGTGAATCAAAACACAATGAAGCTTTTGGAACTTCATACTGAAGCTTCTTATTTCCAAGACCTGCAACCTTTCTTTCAACAGAGACCCAGTATCTGGCTAGAATGTTTTTCATATTAAGGATATTAATATCTGCACTTGAGTCTAATAATGCGGTCATTTGAAAAAAAATTCCTTGAATACAGATATTTACCTTAACATGATGTTGTTGATAGGTAATAGTAAATAATCTCATGTCCTTAAATCCAAAATTTGGATCTTGCATACCTTCAGCGATTTGGACCTCTTGCGCATGTGTAGCTTGGTTCCAAGGATCATCCTCGTCTTCTTCTTCTTCTTCATATTTCTGGCTAGTCGCAACTTGTTTGCCTTTCTGCAATTCTGCAATCTGAGCTTTGATTGTAGAGATCTCAGATTTGATGTGGTGGATTTCTCCACTTACTTCACCAAGAGTAAGGGACCTTACTCTTCCTGGTTTTTGGTGATGCATTTGAAAATACTTCGTATTGCGCTCATAAGATGCATCAACAAACAACGGTTTCTTCCCTGATTCCTTAGAAGCTTTAGTTTTCAACTGATCTGTGAAAGCTTCAATTAGTCTGTTCTTCATATCGCCGTCCTCCATCGCTCTGATTTGAGACAAAATTTTTAATTATGCTTCTTCACCAGTAGATGTCGTTAGCACCTTTTCTTTTGGAGGCTTTTGTTTTTCTTCTTCACTTGAGCTTCTAAAATCATTAGAATCATCTTCATACATGGCATGGCAAGAAAATTCATCAGAATCAGAACATGAGCATTCTGATGAACCTGATTCGGAGTATTGGCCCATGTTTGCTTGAAATTCTTCTTCTTTAGAGCTAAAACAATCAAGAGAAGTTTCTTCTAGCTGGTGTTGTTGTGTTGTATCTCTGATTGTGAAATTGGGGCACTTTTCTGTGACATGAGTCGCAGATCCACATTTAAGGCAAACAATAGGGCCTCTATGCTCTTTTTTGACTTGTTTGGCTTTTTGAGCATAGACAATAGTCTTCTTCCCTCTGTTAAGCTTTGATTCCTCCCCTTGCAGGCACCTTGAGGCAGTATGCCCATTCTGCCCACATAACCAGAAAGTGATTTTGTTCCATTTTTCTTGCTTAGCAGAAGGGGTTGTAATAATGAGTATTTGGCACATACTTGTAATATCCCTTCTTTCTATGCTTTTGACCTCTATCTTTTGTGGGATATTTTCTTCTTCTGTCCTTTGGATAATTTTTCTTTTTTTTGTAGAAGATCTCCCTGAATTCTCTTTTAGCTCTTTTCTTAGTCTTCCTTTTCTTGACCAAAGGATCATCCATTGCAGGTCCATATCTGCTATAGATGGACTTTCTATCTGGCAGCCTGGATAATTTTTCTAAAGATTTATTCACCTTTGAGCTCGTACAAAGACTTACTAGTGTCTTCGTAATATGTGAGTAAATCTCACCCCATGTATAGGATTCAAATGGCAACTGAAAAATTTCCTACAATCTGATATAATCAACGAATTTCGAAGGTAGAGCAGCAAGATATACCTATTTCCACAACAAATTCTTTGAGTCCTTTACCTCGTAAATTCTTTGCATCCAATCACGATGGAAGTCATCATATTGTGACATTTTATGGCATTTGAGGTTCATGAGTATGAACTCATGTTTGTTGGCAATCTCTGTTTCACTTCCACACCAATGCTCCTGAATCATTGATGTTAGAGCGCCAATCATATTACTGATTATGGTGCCATCTGGATTATGTATAATTTCACCCTTCTCATCTTTAAGAACTTCTGCCTCCATCGTTTCAATGAGTTTGGGGGAAGATTCAGTTTCCCGCCATCTAAGAAGTGTACCTGTAAAACATTGAATAATTGTCCTGCAAGCATCTATTTCAGATTTTCCTCTGAGACACATGAGCTTATATTATGTGTACATTATGTCGATCATTTGCTGTATCTGACCAATGCTCATATTATCTATATTCCATTCCCTATGAAAGTTCGGGAAGAAGGTGTGTGCTTCAGGCAATTTTCCTTTTCCTTCAAGATCAGGAGCAGCATACCTAGAAAATCTATGTTCTAGGGGCTCATAGATGGGAAAGATTTGTGTCTCTTGAGGTTTCTTTTCTGTTTATCTGGCTTCTGCTTCGACCTCTGCTTCTTGAAATAGAGAAGCAATGCTAATATGTTCTGATTTATCAACATCTGATGAAGAGACAGTTTCTTTGGGGAATAAAGTAGGAAACTTATGAATATTTCTGATTTGATTTTCAATCTTTATGATTCTTTTTATCAAAAAGGAATTTGGAACTGGCTTTTCTGATTTTGTCAACTGAACTTTTTCAACTTTTTCTACTAATCCAGTAAGAAGAATTTTAGTTGTGTCAATGTGACCAACTAATTTTTCTCCTACCTCTTCTATTTTGTTCAGTGAATCTCTAGCATAAGTACAAGAAATACTGGAATCAAATTGCATATTATTTAAACAACTATTCACACTATTTAATGAAATATGTACAATATCTATATGCTTCTTTACATCATCTACCTTTGTTACATTCATCTCCAACCCTTTGAGAGTTGTATTGGTCCAGTTCAATTGTTCACTAGCCTTTTGGATTCTTCCATCAATTCCTAAGGCATTATCATCTTTTTGGACCAATGGGATGGCCTTGGCTGCATTGGTATTTTCTCCTAAAACAATCCCTTTGTATGGAGGAAATGTGGTAGGAGTCTCAATTTGTGACCCATCTAATGCAGTCCATCCATGTTTATTGACTGTAATACTAGAGGAAGCACCAATAAAAACATTTACGGGAGCAATCTTATCTTTCCAAGAATAGAAAGAAATCCATGTATTGTTCACCTCCATGTAATGTTTCCAGTCATTTGCATATTGCCTTTTCTGGACAGGGGTGTATGACTGGTCAAATTCTTCTGCTTGTGGATTTGTATACAAATCCCAATTAAGCATAGCCTTCATCCATTTAGCACTGATTTGTGATTTCAGGCATCCATCCATAAGCGAGAAGAACTTATGCATTTCCATAACTGCAGGCCTTTTACAATCAGCAGGAACTTGTTTAAACCTACATTCTAGAATCAACTGTGACTGTTCAAACATTCCTAGGCCATATCTTGGCTTTGCTGGTCTCATCAAACAGATCATTTAGTTAATCTAGGATCTTCTTCTTCTACTGTTTGCATCATAAGAACATGGTCTGAATCAGGTTCTGGCTCATGAGGAAACGGGATGTCAGAACGCTTGGGATTCGAACACGGGTTTATAGAAGTAGAAGGAGGAGCAACACCAGTTCTGGGATTATGAAATGAATGTACATTTTGTTCAGCTAAGGTAAGCATATTTATAACATCTTGACAATCTGGACATTTTACTGCTAGAGAAGAGTAATTTACAAGCTGGGCTAACTCATATAATTGACTGTGTCTATAGAAAGACGAAGAAGAACAAGCAGTATCTACAACAAAAGGGTCTTTGTGATACTTTGAAGATTTACAAGCAATATCAATACCTTGGCGGTCAATGGTGGATCTTCTTGGGAAGGAAATAATAGCACCATAAGGAGTCTCAGTAATATTTTCAAAAGTAATATTTCTTGGTACTATTGGCTTGGGGTTATCTACTGCCCAATGTGCAGGAAATTGCAAGTCTTTCCATCGGATCAAATGATGTTCAAATTTGTGATTTCGGGGATTTGTTTTGACAACAACACTAGACTTGGAATCTCTACTAGGTGTATGGCGAATGGCTGGCCATAAGGTATTGGTGTGTTGTAGGCAATCTTTATTCTGAATGGCTACATTGTTCTTTTTATTTGTCATATCGAAACATGTTGCCTGTATTTGCAGTTGTAGGATTTCTGCAATGGTTTCATCATAGACATATACAGAAAAGTTTGGATAGTAGTCAAAATACACAGGACCATCAGATAAGGGTGCCACTATTCCGCCAATAATGGAATCGGTGTACTTATTATGTGTCATATCTCTGACTATTGTAAGCACAAAAGTATGTAATCCTTTATGGACTAAAGGATTGATTCCAACCCGAATACAACCTAAATGCAGATAGTTTGTCTTCAATTTCTTTGCTTCGGCTTGTAAAGTTTTTGGATCCAACAGAGAGATTGTCTGAATGCTGTCGGAGTTTTCTTGGACTTGGCTAACTGACTCCTTAATGCTTATTCTTGATGCAGAAATTAAATGAAAGGGGGCTAAATCACTATAAACTTCAAAAAGGGGATATCTGAGGTAATTCCCAATGGGCAGAAGGCTGAGATTCTTCATAGGTAAGTTCTGCAGAATTTAAGGTTCTACAAGAACTATTTGCAAACATATCTCTTAAAGGATTTTGTTCAGCCTGAGAGTCTCTCTCTTCTAGTTCATGGAAAGAAATATATTTCCTGAACGGTTCCATTCTGATTATGAGTACTTTAGATTAGAGTACCAACCTTTAGAACCAGATGTTACTGGCTCTGATACCAATTTTTTACAGGGGCTCCTGTCACGAGCTTGCGACTTGTTGTGTTGTTAGTGTTGATGGCCAACTCTCAGTGAACCAGTAGTGAACCTACTCAGATCTTTCACACTCTAGCGACCTTCTTCAATGCCTTCCATGGCTTCCATGGTCTTGGTGTCCCTTCGATCCTTTGGAAAACTTCTTGCGAACTTCAGATGAAGACTCAACAGAACGACATCCTCACAGCAAATTTTAGAAAGAACATAATTTTTTAAATTAATTTCAAAATCATTTGTTTATAACTTTAAAAATGTTAAATATATCAAATCACAATTTGTGTTTCACATCCACAAACATTACCTATATAACGCTTCACCACAACCTTGATGTTGTATGCATAGATAGTCGGGAAATATAGATGACCTATGGATGACACGATAATAAACGATTTGAATATTTGTTCCTTAAATTTAGGTTGAATTAGCATTTCATAAAGGAAGGACTCACTCTACAATCAATAGGACACTGGAATTTTCTCATCTCTATTATATCACCTAGTGCAAAAAAATAGCTTGGGTGTTTCCCTCATAAAATATGTCAACTACAATTTTCACTATCAAGGGAAATTATTCCACTTAATACAAAAAAGTCAAGAACCATATGTCAGCTCCAATGTTCCTAAATAATTAAACTTCATACAAACAAATAAAAAACAACATGGAAAAGATTTCATTCCTCGAATATTGAGATCTGTTGGACATGGCAAGGTAAAATAATTGAACTCGCCCATGTCTGTCTAATCCCAAAATATTCTAAGGATCTACAGTCGACTCAATACTAAGGTCGAGGATCAAATCTTACTGTAAATTGTTCCTTAGCAATACCACACAAATTTTCTGACATTCTTTGCTATCAACCAGCCCAGACAAATTTCAAGAACATTCTAGATATAAATTGAGCCCAGATTTTTCCCATGGACACATTCATAGGTCCGTACTCTCAAATTTCCCTATCGGGTAACCTCTGTGCTCAGAAATCTCATCAATTCAGGTGTAATCTCCTATTATTAAGAGCCATATGTGAATCACCATGGTGAAGAGGTTAACGGAATTAACAAAACTTGTCAAAAATTCTAGATTTGCACTAAACCCTAAACTCTAACATGTTCTAAAAGGATAATGCTACATACTCTAGAAAATTGGTCGCTTTGCAGTTGATTGAAATTGCAATGGATTTTTCATAACCAATGTGAGACCTCTTTGTTGAATTATTTGAATTTCACTTCAAAAATGCTTTTTAAATTAGCAAATCCATATAAATTAAATGGCTAGTAAATACTAATACACATCAAAATACGTATCTCATAATACATTCCACAATACCAAAATTAAAAATAATCATAGACATTAATTAAATTATAACTTTATTTTAAAATATTGTTTTTTCTGTAAGCTTAGGTAGGTCCTCCTTTTCTATTTATATAAAAACAAGTTGAATCCACATACTATCAATAGGTGGCCTCAACATGCCCAGTGGGAAACCAAGTCTGTTGGCCACCTATGCATATTATACGCCACCCAAAATTGGTAATTTAAAAGTCTTTCTACCCAGGCTATTTATACAGAACTATTTAAAAACCAGTTTTTATCCACAGTTCTCATAAACATGCATATAGAAAGAAAAACCAGCCGCTAAAAAAATAGTGACCTGAGATCATACGCTCAATCTATTCCTTGCGCTCATCCTAGTCTAGCTCAATGACTACTTGATCTTCTATTGAGCCTTCTGTTAAACCCTAGATTGACCTCAAACTGAAGGGAGGAAATCCTAGGATAACCACAAACCAAGCTTAACCTGGTAGCTATCCCTACCAGGCCGGGAGAGGGCTCTCTCCTTATGGATCTCAGTAAATATGACTAAATCAAATATGGATTTTAGGCTAGGTATAGTAGCTCTAGGGATTTGTTTGATTTTGTTGGTTTTTTGCTGGATCAAATGGAGCAAGATAGTTTTGGGCCCCGGAGATCAAGTCAGGATGCAGGGTGTTCTATGGGGCAAGGTAGGTAGGTGCTTTAGCACTTGAAATTGAGTGAAATGAGAGGTCTAATACTAGTGAGGAGCTGAGGAGGGCATGCAAAGATCATGTATCCTTCTCAAACAGTAGAAAACATCAAAAATTGAATGGCTTCCCAAGGCAGAGCCCTATAAACAATGAATTCTACCTATCTACATTGAGCTAGAAGTAATGAATTAGATTGTGGCACACATAAAATATGATAATAACTGATTACAGAAGAAGGAACTATGCAAAAACACCATGCCACAAGTATCCCATAAAAATAGCTATAAATCCCGGTTTATTTCCTTGCCAAACTATTGATAAAGGTGTACAATGTAGCTTAGAGCATCCAAGAGAGTCCAACTTTTGCTAATGACAGAAAAAATACATAATATAGACATCAAACCACCTATGCTAGCCATCAGGGGTCGAATCTAAGAGATAAGGAACTTCTACAACCATTTCCAAACAAGGAACAAGAATATAGGTAGTGGAACAGCTTGCCTCTATAAGCATGGAAACTGATTCATTGACCCCCAAACCACCTCAAACTGATGAATCTACCCTCTAAGATCATTTATAAATTACATATACATAGTATAGCATTAATTATAATCATAAATTCATCCATGAAGAGATAAAAAGTCAACTTGCAGAGAAACCAGGTGAAAACTGGATTTTTTGGGCAAACTAGCTCTATGCGCAGTGCCACTGGCCAGGTGCGCAGTGCCGCTTCAGACCCAGTTTTGGAGGCCTTCCCCTTGGCCAAATTCAGCCCAAGATAGCTCATTTGAAAATTCTACCTGTCTCGTTTCTGGAACATCTTGAATTTTTGCATTTGGATGTCATTTTCCCCCTCAAAAGTGAAATCTTCCAAGGCTACTACTGTGTGTCCAAAAAGAGGCAAAGCGGTCATTTTTTGGTAGTTTTTTGACCTTTAGGTGACCTAGTTTTGCTCCAAAATTGCTGATATTTTCTGGGTTTGATGCTCTCATCATGTTGAATCCAAATATATAAGCCATTTCTTCAAAATCCTCCTGGGAAAAAGACAAAAATTTATCAAAACTTGCCCAAATTTGGCACAAGGCACCACCATTACTTGCTTTGATGGGCTAGTGAGGCTTCAGACAAGATTTTCAACTTATCTTGCTCCTTTTTGCTCCTTAATGCCTTCCTTTTCTATATGTTTCTCTCCATGGAACTGTCACTAAGGGTGTCTTCCTCAAGCTCATATTCACTGTCTCTTTCCATTGTTTTTATAGTTGTGAACACTTGTGGTGAATGATGAGATAGGGTGGATGGATGAAAGGTGAGTATGAAGATATTTTATGAATGATTAGGTGAGAGTGAATGGGATTTAGGGAGTGAGTAGGGTTTTGGGGAAAGTGTATAGGGTTTAGGGAGTGAGTAGGATAAAGTGTGTAGGTTTAGGGAAATTTGTATGTGGGAATAGGATTTAGGGAAAATATATGAGCGAATGGGGTTTAGGGAACAATAAAAAATGGATAAGATAGGAAAACAATAAGAAAGTGAGCTTGTCAATTTTATGAGACAATTTGTGTAAAAACTAGGTTTTGACTTTATAAGTGAAAGAATCACCAAACCTTGATGTAAAACCCTTTTCAACAAGAAACATTGATGTACTTACTTTCAAAGAGGGAAAATTGGATGATTTGAGGCAAATTGGGTGATTTGGAGCGATTTGGGGCTTGGCTACCAGGTGCGCAGCACCTCACCCAGGTGCGCAGCGCCAATGTATTTTTACACTGAGAATGACTGCCAGGTGCGCAGCACCTCCCAAGTGCATAGCGCCAGTTTCCAAAAGCGCAACACCTTTTTGGAGGACACTTTTGAAGTCCTTCCTTGTGTCCAAATTGGGCATGGGATAGTGCGTTGGAACTATTGTCGAGTATAATTTCCAGAACATCTTTCTTTTTTAGTTTGGAGTTCATTTGCCCTGTCAAAAGCTCAATCTCCCAAGACTGGTCAAAATGTGTAGAATGAGGCTACCAAAATGCATAGTGATGTTGCAGTCAACTTTCGATGGTGTTCTTGAACTCCAAATTGATCTCATGATATCTAATTAAAAATCTCTTTGTGTCTAGTTATCATTTGACTCATCAAGCAAGTCATTTGGTCATTCCATCTAGGAGAAAATTTTATTTTACCAAAGTCACTCCAAAGGTGCATCAACCCTCCTAAGGGAAATTATTTCTTCGATATTTCTCCTAAACCATGAAACCTGTGTAAAAACTGAAATAGGTTTTTCATATTGGGTCAATGATGGACAAAAACCTCTCTTGCTTTTATCAAATTCATCTTCTATTTCTCATTAACATCATTTGAGTAAAACCTATCCCGATATGTGGAACAGGGGATTTGTAGAAATGAAGGGAATGAAAGGGATAAGGGGTTTCTAAATTCTTGAGAAAATTTTGGAAAATAGAGAGGGATGTTAGAAAGCAAGGGAAAGTGGAATTTCAAATATTGAGTGAAGGAAAGGGGTCCAAAAGGGCAAAGCACATGCCTAGCCTAGAAAATTGTCAAATTGTAGCAATAAGCTAGGGTTTGTGAGAAAATGATAAATTTGAGGGATATCAGTGATGGGAAGTGCTTAAGAAGGTATATTAAGGATAGGGTAAAGTGTATGAGCATCAGGATACAAGTTTTGTTGATGATTTGACCATCCAATAAAAATTACCTTCAAAATCCTAGGAGAGGGAAATGAGCCTTACCCATGTACAACTGAAGCACAAACAAGGTGTAAAATGACCCATTGGAACCTGAAATGATGATGACAATTTTTCGAATGATGGTATGCTCAGCGGAATGGTGACATGGACCGACACTTGGAAAACTTTGAAAGGAGTGAAAACAAATCCTAGACCTAATACCTAGCGACCAAATTTTACTTGAAGACTCACTGAAATGACAAAATTTGACTTTGACACCCTAAGACCACTTTGTAAGAGCATGTTTGATCATTGGTGGAAGGCTTTCAAACATTGACACTAACACCTTCATTTGCTGGTGTCATCTCCACGATACAGGGTATGTTTCTCTGTATACGATCCAGGCGCATATCCTATTTACAGAGCTTGAATTGTATGGTTTGTAGGTCCTGTTTGTAATCAGGCATATCCCTGGTTATCAGGGTCATCCCCATGGAAACTTGTTCCGCCGCCTTACCCACCAACCTCTTCATGAGCCAGTACAAATGAAGAGTCTGTTTATATTGAGACATCCTACCTCTCGTATTGCTAAGATCAAGAATGAGGTTTCTCCATTCTTCCATCTCTTCCTTTGAGTCCTCTTCCTTAACCCTGTCTTCCATCTCATCAATAATTTTTCTGATGCCAGCATCCCTGTCTTTCATGTAAGCTTTGGTCGTTTCCTTCACGGTCTCATCCATGGGACGTTGCCCCATCCTTTTGCCTAAGGTGTCATCGTCCTGAGAGCGCGTACCATTGTTTGGCCTGCCCTTTCAACCATGACCTTTGGCTGCTAGTGCCATATCTTTGCTCCCTGCTATGTGTTCACAGTATGCACAGTACTGAGTCAGGATAAAACCATCGTTTTCCATCCAAATTCCCTTAATTTCTAGTCTTTTCTGACTGCCTGCCTTATCTCGCTTGTGCCTACACTCATTTGTTCCCAAGTTTCCCAATGGGCCCTGGGTTGTCTGCCCCTTCTCCCTACTCCCCCTCCCCTGATTTACACTCAGGTTTCTGGGAGCTGTCTCTCCATCAGTTCCTCGTTCTCCCCTTTTTGTTTCCAATTGGCTATCCCCTTCTCAAAGCTTCCCCGATATGGTGAACCCGTGGGTCTACCTATTAAAATTCTCTTCCTTCCTCCCTTGCAGGTTGGCACCACTCCCTTTCTCATCTATGTTCCCCCCCTCGGGAGGTCTTCTTCCTTTTTCTTGGATTCTTACATAGTTTCCCCTCTCAGGCTTGCTCCCTTCTACTACTCTGGCTTCCCTCCCCTACCCAGACTCCTTGCCTGGTTAAATTTTCCAGACTATCCGACCTCATGGCCTCACCGGCACTCTCCATTCTAACCTTGATAACCTTGGTTCTGAACTCAGTAGGCCCCTTCCTACCAATATCTATACCCCCTCTCTTTTCCTGCCTCGGAGCCATGCTGCAGGGCCCTTCTCTCCCCCAGTTCCCAAGTTGTTTATGCAATATAACCTCCTTACAAGGTCTTTCCTTCCCCCCTTGACCCTTGTTTCTAACCCCATACAACATACTGCAATTTGCTATTCGAATTATAGAGCAGAGATAATAGACATACCCGGTATTTCGCTTCCTGTGTGCTGGATGTTTTTCTGGCTTCCTCGTCGTGCTTCTTCTTCTTTTCTCTCTCACTCTAACCATCCTTCCTTCCTTACCCCCTCTTTCATACCTCCTCACATCCCCCTGTTGTCCCATCCTTCCTTCACCACCGTCCTCACCACCTCCCCTCGTCCTGACATTCCTCACACCACTTCTTCTGTCTGCTTGGCAGTACCTCTCCACATTCTGCCTTACACTCATGCGAGCTGCAGTAAGCAGTCCTCGCTCCACCCATTTTCTGACATCGCCATTATGGCTCCTTACCCACTCCATCGTCCCGATCAGGGGTATTTTAAAATATTGTTATTCTTAATTATAAAAAGAATTAAATTATGAGTTAAACATATTTACATTTAAAAACTCATTTAACAAGATTCTTAACCATGGAGTTTCTTAATCTATAAACAGACTTTGTTACATGGAGATTCTTAATTTATAATTAGACTTTGTTATAATACCATGGCTCATTAATACTACAAGCCTAAAAGACCATAACTCATGCTCAAATGGCATTTTTTTAATTAATCAATTTAATTAAAAGTGTCAAAGATGCATAACTACTTTTGATATAAATTTCAAATTTTGATCTGTGAATACTACTAAGCACTCTAGAGCTAGTGTGACAGTGATGTTGCACAACATAATATAGTAATATTGTGTTGACTAGGTCAATATTAAATTTAAAAATTAATAATAGTTATATATAAGTTTGAGTTAGTCATTTGATGAGTTTGTGAATGGTACTTTACAAGTTCGTGGTATTGCATAACACATTGTGTTGGACACATTATATTTTTTAACGGTATCTATTGGGATGAAGCCTATTTAAAGGTTTGATGAAACACATTGTGAAATGAAAGAGTACTATATTCTATTTAAAGGAAATCATTGTGTCAACATTGGTTCTAGAATATTTCATTTGATAGCAATCCCTATTTGATATGAGATGAAGTTTTAAAGTGTATTTAATAGCTTTGATGTTATCTTTTTAATGAATATCATTTTATTTTTTAAATTAGAAATCATAATCCTTGAGAGAGTAGTCTTTAAGTGCGATTATTTGGAAAGTTTTTAGGTTTATTTTGAGATATAATTTGTCGGGTAGGGATTCAATCAAATCACAAGATAACTCTTTAAAATTGAAGTGTCCCTGCGGTTTTTGTGGGTGTTAATTCCACATATGCAGTAAAAAAATTAGTTTAAACAACACAAATCAAGATATGTCACAAGCTTGACAGGTGAACTCTTTACAAGTTCCCCAGGGGTTTTTGTGGGTGTTGATTCCATTTATGCATTAAAAAACTAGTTTAAACAACACAAATCAAGATTTGGCTACAACGTTTTCACCCGTTTCGACTAAAAATCCCCCAAAACTCTAAAAAATCAATATAATTGCCTTGTCTTACTAATAAAAATATATCATATATTATTTTCATATTTAATTTAACTATATATATTTAAAAATTAATTATTATATTATTAAAAACTTTATTTTAAAATATAATTTTTTTAAATATTTAAAAATTTAAATAAATTTAAATAATTAAAAATTAATATCATAGAACCCATCACCATCTAACAACCCACAAAAATTTGATAGAATCCAAATATCTCGATAAATCACAATTAAGATAATAAATATGTTATGCTAGAGATGATTCATGTCATTTGATGGGCAATGAAGTTATAGGACATTCATTTATTTATTTATAGTGTCTTCAACGTATTGTTTCATTAAAAATATATTCACGCATGATTAATTAAAGTTTTTCATTTTGTAGTTTTAGTTAATTCATAATATTTTAAAAACAAATATAATTATTATTAAATCAATACAATTTATGGAATATGTTTTTAAATAATAAAAAAATTACATTAATGCTTTTTTCCTAATTTCATTATTTATTTTTATTACTATAATTTCAATAAGAAAACAAAGTTGTTTCATTTTCCTACTTTCTATAAGTAAATTGTGGAGTTCACTTTAAAAGCGCTCCCACAATTATTCAATATATTTGGGATTGGGAGGGTAATATGAATCATGTTTGATGAAAATTTTAATTTTTTTCTTTTTTTACTAATGTTTGCTTGATTAACCAAATGGACTATCATTGAAAATCTATATTTAACTTTAAATGTGTTGTTACTTCAAAATTAAATCAAAACATCAACTTATTTTCTAATTCAAATTATTTGATTCATACAATTCCTCCATTCCACTATAGGAATTCCAATTGTGCCTAACCTATGAAAGGGTGTGCATTGCAATCATATTCACATCACACTCTTTGAAGGTGCATTTAGAGTCAATAATAATAACTAATTTTAAGCACCTGACATGTACTTTGGGAATTTCCTTTAGGTATATTTTTCATTAAGGATTCTCGTCCTCTAGGTTTAGTGTTACAAATGTTTTTACTCCTAATAGGTCTTATAATGGAAATTCTGATCACCATAATTCAAATTATATAATAATGATATCCACATTATATCAAGATACTAATGGAAAGCTCTTATAATGAAAGTTCTTCTCATAACCCCAGGCATGGAATTCATGTTAATCTCTATGTAATATTAATACATGTGTTAATTGACATAAAATTTAAATGATTTTTCTATTAATAAGTCTTATAAGGATACCTTTTAATACAATAATTTTGAGAAATTTTCTTAATCCAAAATATGAAAGAAATGATAATCTCTACCTAGTATCAAAATATATAATAATGAACATGAACTCTATAAATTATTTGGCTATTAATAAATCTTGTAATGATAATACTTATTCCAATAATATATAGGAATAATGCATTAATAATTCCTATTCTAACAATCTTATTCTAACAATCCATAGAAATATGGTGTTATATTAATATATGTATTATTAGCCATATATTTTATTTGGTTATTGAGATTTTTCCCTATGAAAATTCTTATTTCCATAATCTTCATTATTTATGTTTTCATAATCTTTTAATTTGAATTTATTAACCATGGTTTCTATTTTCATAATATTTTAATTGTTTAAGATGGATTTGTAACAATTCTCCTCTTTATTCCATCCATCACTTATACTTTTGTAATATTAAATTTTATTTTAAAGAGTTTCTACACCATTTTTTTAAAATCTTGATTCTTTCTATATTTGGCAAAACTTTTATATGAAATTGTTAAAAATTATTTTTCTAATTTCTTAAGAATTTAATAATTTTTTTAGAATTTTTTTAAGAAAAAATTATTGTATCATAATTTAATATGTATACTACTTGTCATTTATAGGTTTTTTTCTTTTTTAGAAGTATGTAGCTTCATAAAGGTTTTTTTGGATTACTCCAAGATTATATAGAGATGGTATTGTCCCACGCGTATATTTCCTTTTTAAGAATCAGGTTTGGTTAAATAAATAGGATGTCAGAAAACTAAGAATATATCCTAATATTTCATCTTCTAAAGTATGAGAGAAGAAATTTACAAATAGTTATAACCCTTTCCTTTAAATCATATTTTCATTAGAACTAGAAACCCCTTTCTAAAGGTATATAGGGGTTATGAGACCAAACATTATCATAATAATAATTCTTGAATGCAAAGTGTCACGCCCCCAAGCCTACGGTAGTCTTTCAACCGTGTTAGGTGAGGTGCGACACCACTGAACATTTTCTTTTTAACAATACTTATGTTCATGGACTACGCCTAACCACTTATTCCTACTTAGTTTGTGATTCTCAACCAAGTATATTAATGTGCCTTTATACCAATGAACACCCATACACATTCATTATCAACAGCATTATACAAGAGAAATGCACAATAGTATAAAGGAGGGGAAACTCCCTGCAATATGAGTCTGCCCGATATCAATATATTATACAATCTTCACTTTTACAAAGTATAGACTAAGTCCTTGGGAAACCCCAAATTTATACTTAGCCAATTTTCACAACTTCGGCAAACTCGGTTGCCTAGCTCGTCGGCACCTCCGCACGGTCGCCACACAACTCACCAACCCTTCGTTCACCTCGTCGCACGATCGTGTTGTTTGCCCAACTCAGGCGCGCCTCCAAGTCTCTACACACGGGTGCCTCTGCCCGAGACACACCTCCGTTCATAATCTCAACACTTCACCGTTTCATCGTGCACGGCGCGCCCTCACCCGGCCGCCCGTCCACATGTCCACCCGTTCAACTTCGCCCAAGTCGTCGCATGACTTCACCCGGGTCGCCACACGACTTCACCCGGTTCGCCCGAACGACCTCACCCGGGTCGCCACACGACCTCACTCGGGTTGCCCGAACGACCTCACCCGAGTCCTGCCTGAACGACCTCCCGAACGACCTGCCTGAACAACCTGCCCGAACGACCTGCCTGAACAACTGTCCGAATGACCTGCCTGGACGACTGTTCGAATGACCTGCCTGAACGACTGTCCAAATGACCTGCCTGAACGACCTGCTTAAATGACTTTCCTGAACGACTGTCCCGAACAACTGTCCGAATGAGTTTTCTGAACGACTGTCCGAATGAGTTTCCCGAACGACTTTTCTGAACGACTGTCCGAACGAGTTTCCCGAACGATTGTCCGAACGATTTTCCCGAACGACTGTCCGAACGATTTTTCTAAACGAGTTCACACCTAAGTTCCGCCCGTCGTGCGGGCTCATCCACACACTTCAGAACTCCTTGTTCAAACTTGTTGATCGAATGATTGATGGTCGTTTGCCTCCAAACGCCCTCCAATATATACGGGCGGGTGGCAGGTTGTGTCACTCGGCCGACCCACACCAAACGCCCGGCCGACTCGTTCATAATGTGTTGTCTCGCCTGAAGGATGGTCGGCCCACCCAACTCATGGGACCGCCCCCTCAACTCGCCCAACACCTTATAAACTCGCCCAAGGTTCATTTCGTTTCATGTTTCACACGCACTTCGCATGGTGGAGTTGCCCTACCCGTCGCACGAACCGCAGGTCCTCACACAAAGGGTCTGTGATACCCTTAATTCCTAGATAAAAATATCATTCTCGAAATAGAAATTACCAAGAAACCATGAAACAAAACTAAAGTCGTAAACCCTAGTGTTGAGAAATAAGGAAAGTAATAGAGTACAAAGAAAATTACAATTTGATACCTGGAAAGAAGTTCCTATTTCCATGAATATCCTCAAACCTACCCGACAATGGCATTTCCTCCATTGGGGTTTATTTATTTGGAAACCGTAAAAGAATCCAAGTGTGATAACCTTCATGATTCATTCCATTAATAAACCTTGGAAGGCATTCATATAAGAGAAAACCCTTGGAAGGCATTCATATAAGAGAAAACCCTTGAAACCTTGAGAGGAAATCATTAAAGAAAACTTTTAATTAAATAAAATTTCAAAATAATAGTCTAAATTATTCACACCAAGCGAATGTAATAGGGTAAAAAAAATTAGGGTTTGATACCTATATATACATTTTATAGCTTCGATTTCGAGTTAACATAAGACTTCTTCATCTACTGAATCCATCATACTCAAACGATGAAAAATTTTGAGTCAAAAATCCATGAATAAAAACTCAAGAAGGAATACAAGCGGAAAATCCCTCATGTTACTCGGAAAAAAAAATCATGAGAGAGTGAGTTGAACTTTCATGCGTCATGGGCTCGAGTATTTAGGAGTATTTATGCTCCTGATTCCATCGAACACTTAAAACAATGTATGGACTGTAATGAATATAATCTGCCAAAGTAGATATGGTTAAAGGGGCGTTGATCCAGAGGACCCTCTCTGTTAATATTTTTATTTGTAAGACCCCGATTAATTCATTGAAAAACAAAAGGTATTGAAAGGATCCTGAAGAGACCTATCAAAAAACCCCTAAATTGGTAGTCGAGTCTTATTTACTTTGAACCAAAAATCAATCCAAATTTATAGTTTAAACTAGGAGGTTATTGACGGTTTAAACGTGAGAAGAATATTTAAAAATAATAAGAATAATAATAATAATAAGTTTGAATGGGTAAAACTCTTAACAGAATCACCATCTAAAAAATCATCATCTAAAGAACCTATGACATTACCTATCGTTGCAGCTTCAAACTGTGCAGAAGAATCCAAATCACTGTGAAAACAAGATTACCATCATTTACTAAAGAAGAAGAAGACCACAGAGTTGAAACCCTAGCCTAACACAGAATAAATGTCTGTCTATAGGGAAAAACCATGCCAAATGACAAGTTTGGGAGGATAGTTGGGCAGCCCAGCTTCCTCGCTTGTAATGGTAACTAATGAGGAAGGAAACATCTAGTCCTAGGAAACTTATATCAAGAAAGGAAATATCCAAATAATGTATTTAGCTTTTCCTATTTGGAAACTCATAAGAAAGTAGGCATGTTCTTGATATGTATTTGCAACCTCTTTAAAATGATATCAAGCCTCATGATAATAGAAGTGAATGTTATAGTCTTCTATCTTATCTTGTTTGATTGTGCTTGATTCATTAATTCTTAGCAGAGTTTCGTAAGATCCAGCTGAGAGGTGATGCTCTCTAAGACCTCTCTGAGCCTCACCTCCCATCAATTGCAAATCAATTGGTATCAAAACAAGTCGCTCCTTGAGGCCCGATCTATTTTTTTTAAATGATCATTTATTTAATGGCTCTCTTCTTTTTCCACCTGCTACATGTTCTTATTTTCAAGTCATTCTACATTCACTTTATTTCTTAATATTTATCTTTTTCTTCACACACTCCCTAACTGCAATGTCTCAATTCCTCTGCCCCATCACAACATCTACAACACCCATGGACACTTTTGTTACAAGTCTATGACACATTTACAATTCAAGTATATCTCTGTTGTTGACTGTTTCTGTACCACACCTAAAATCCATGAGTTTTTATATCAGGAGTAGCATTTGAAGCAGGTTCCCTTTGGAGATGTGCCCTCCTATCTCGCTTTAGTAGGAGCCTGCTTCAAATCCATCAGTTTCAGCGTAGTAGCATTTATCTTGGGTTCATTTTGATACATTCCCTCCCTCCCTAATCTATGTAGGCACGTGACTATTTCATCGACAGTGATCATCACATCAAATCAACTCCAGCAGCATCCGGCTTGGATTCATTGGAGACGTGCCCTCCCACCCTAGGTTATGTAGGAACCTGATACTTCATCAAGAGTGAACATCACATCACATCAACTCTAGCAACATTCAAAAATCATTTCATCCATGGCTTCACACTTAAACCGGGAGGCAAAAAGTAGGGGATGCTTTCCATCTAAACCGGGAGGAATTGGGTATCCAATCTTCCTGGATCATATTGGTACCATCTAATGAGGAAGGAAACATCTAGTCCTAGGAAAATTATATCAAGAAAGACAATATCTAAATAATGTATTTATCTTTTCCTATTTAGAAACTCATAAGAAAGTAGGCATGTTTTAGATATGTATTTGTGACCTCTTTAAAAGGATATCAAGCCTCATGATAATAGAAGTGAATGTTATAGTATTCTATCTTATCTTGTGTGATTGTGCTTGATTCATTAATTCTTTGCAGAGATTTGTAAGATCTAGCTGAGAGGTGACGCTCTTTATGACCTCTTTGAGCCTCACCCCCCATCAATTGCAAATCAATTGCTATCAAAGAAAGTCGCTCCTTGAGGCCTAATCTTTTTTTTTTTTTTAATTATCGTTTATTTAATGGCTCTCTTTTTTCCACCTACTACATGTTCTTATTTTCTAGTCATTCTACATTCACTTTATTTCTTAATATTTATCTTTTTCTTCACATATTCCCTAACTATGATGTCTCAGTTCCTCTACCCCATCACAACATCTACAACACCCATGGCCACTTTTGTTACAAGCCTATGACACATTTACAGTTCAATTATATCTCTATTGTCGATTGTTTCTGTACCACACCTAGAATCCATGAGTTTTTATATCAAGAGTAGCATTTGAAGCGGGTTCCCTTTGGAGATGTGTCATCCTATCTCGATTTAGTAGGGACATGCTTCAAAGCCATCAGTTTCAGCGTAGTAGCATCTATCTTGGGTTCATTTTGATATGTTCCCTTCCTCCCCAATTTATGTATGCACGTGACTATTTCATCGACAGACATCATCACATCACATCAACTCCAGCAGCATCTGACTTGGATTCATTGGAGACGTGCCCTCCCACCCTAGGTTATGTAGGAACCTGACACTTAATCAAGAGTGAACATCACATTACATCAACTCCAGCCACATTCAAAAATAATTTCAGCCATGGCTTCACACTTAAACCAGGACACAGAAAGCAAGGGACGCTTTCCATCTAAACCGGGAGGAATTGGGCAGCCAGGCTTCGTGGCTCATATTGGTAACATCTAATGAGGAAGGAAACATCTAATCCTATGAAGCTTATGCCAAGAAAGGAAAGATCTAAATAATGTATTAATCTTTTCCTATTTGGAAACTCATAAGAAAGCAGCCATGTTCTATATATGTATTTGTCATCTCTTTAAAAGGCTATCAAGCCTCATGATAATAGAAGTGAATGTTACATTATTCTATCTTATCTTGTGTGATTGTGTTTGATTCATTAATTCTGAGTAGAGTTTTGTAAGATCCAGCTGAGAGGGGAGGCTCTCTAAGCCTCACCTCACATCAATTGCAGATTAGTAGTCAATCTGACCAGCACGTTCAGCGAGTTATCCCCACTATTTTAATTACCTTGACTAGTTAGATTCAACCATCTATTACTTTGTCACATGGATAGGATAGAACCATGATTGGATGCCTGAAATGTAGCACGGGACCAACACTAGCATGAGATCCAAAAATGAATCAAGGAAGAATTAAATTGTGCAATGGTAGCACATTTAACTATGAATCGGAAGGTTGTGATCGGGTTCCATCTCAAAGCCCACATCTTTATAAAATGTAAACACGCGAGAATAATTAAACGTTGGACTATGGTAGGGAATATATATATCTTGAGATAGATGCACTATAGTTGATGTGAGACATACGTTTGATAATGAAATGTATGTCCCAAGTTCATGTAACCATGAGATGAGAAAGGTTGTGCTACTTCCATAATTCCCAAACATATTATTTTATCATAAAAGAGAAACCATATCACAACATGACGAAGACATTGTGGATAACCAAAGGATGTTTAAATGTTGTGGAACCTCCTATTAAAGGTTTGAACCTCTTTCTTTTCCTCAAATATGTAACAACTTTGTAAAGAAGAAGGAAAATTATTAATAATAGTAAGAGTACCTCTATACACATGTTAGAAGGAAGAAACTCACTTAGGGATATACGTGTGGGACAATACCATCTCTATATAATCTTGGAGTAAAGTTTGCTCAATTATCAATTATAACTTGCCAACATTGGATTAAGTAGTGGCAATTTTTCTTTTTATAGTGTGCAATGTTGAGGTACATTACCAATAAACCCTCATAGTGTAGGTTTTAAGCTCAATTTAATCAAATTTATTGTAATGAACTGTCTAGTCGAATATCCATGGTCTCTTATAGATCAAATTTAGATGCCCAAATATTTCTGTCGAGACAAAGACAACTACTAGTTCATGTATTTCTCTAATAACTATCTGATTTGGACAAAATTGCACTAATTTCCTAACACCGGAATAACATATTTAATAGATAGATAATAAATTTATAGAGATATTAGGGAATAGGAGCATATTTTTAATGCACTCATTTGTCAAATGCATAGTAACTTACCCTGAAACCTCCAATTGAGTAGATTTGCCGACAGTAATTTGTAACATGTTTTTATGGGATGTAGAAGGAATAAAAACGTGACAAGTAGTCATATGATGTGGTTCCCCTTAATCGAGTATCTAGTGGAATGTAGATATACCTAGTGAATTGGCCAATGAATATTGTCATTTTCCTATTGAGATATTATGCTTCTCCATGGCAACATCTAAGACTTACAACTTTTCTCAATATTTTTCTTCATATGCCTGGATTTTCCACAAAAGGTACATGTTTCAAATATTTTTTTCTTCTTCTTTTTTTTGTTTCCTCTTTATCTTAGAGGAGGATCGATCATTCTTAGAAGCTGGAGGTGGAGACTTAGTATTCTTCTAAGGCTAGGAGGCAGACTCGCGAGCATGAGTGAAATTTTTATTTTCTTGAGACTGGGCTTTTTGTTGACCTTTGGAGTTATGAACCACGAAATCTCGATTTAAAGAGCTAGAGAGAAGATCTAGCTGCTTGAACTTACATTTTTCTAGCATGAGACGATCACACGATGTCTCAAGGCTATGTAGTTTGAATGAATCGCCAAGGGTGTCCCTTGTTGCATAGAAGGTAGATGAGAAAACTTGAAAAGGACCCTTTTGTTTCATCAATATAGAAAAACACATTATGCTTCTATTTTCTCCTTTCTAGTTTCTTTTAATTAGGACATTTCTTATCTAAATAGTGCATGGTACTCCTCAATATAGGCATGCTCATTAGGTATCAGGACTGATAATCTAGTTTCAAATCTAAACCATGGAATTCATTGACACTTTCAAATACAAAGACCAAAATATCCCATCTTACTTCTTGAGTGGTGCATTGTTCAATATTAAATAGTAGGTTCAAATCTAAACGATAGAATTCATTGACACTTTCAAATACAAAGACCAACATATCCCATCTTACTTCTCGAGTGGTGCATTGTTCAATATTAAATAGTAGGCTGTATGAAGCGTGCAACCCAATAAACCCCATGGCTTCATGTTACATATTTATATACGCAAGCTTTTCAACTTCACTTGTAAAAATGAGTTGGTTTTCACTTAACATTTTGCCACAGTCACTTGGATGTAGCCGTTATTGCAATTTTTTCTAGGTATGGTAATTATACAAATTAAGGAAATCAATTTTATGTAGTAGTTGTTGCAATTTTTTCTAGGTATGGTAATTATATGAATTAAGGAAATCAATTTTCCTTTACTCCGCCATAATGTCAAAACACCCCATTGTCTTACATTAACTACAATTTAATACTCTACCCTGAAAAAACTCGTTCAAAAAAAAATTGTCCTAATATTTAGCTCCAAAAAACACATCTCTTTTATCCTAGTAAAAAGAATATTTTTCCAATAAACGTTTTCCCAAAAAAAAATCAATTCTAATTGCCTTTATCCCTTTTAAATTAAAAGTTAGCTTGGGAAAATTAAAAATTTGACAAACCCTGGTAAACTTTTAGCAATTCTCTCTAGAAATAGGTGATTTGCAACGAGCCTTGAATCTAGGACGTGATGTCACGTTGCAAGGGTGATTATGGAAAAAACAAGACTTCACCGATGAACAAGATGAAACCTATAAATTAAAATATCGGAAAAGTATAAGCCTTCAAGCTCATAAAATATGAGCCTTCAAGCCTTTATATATGCCTTCAAGCTCATAAAATATAAAGCCTTCAAGCCTTTATAAGCCAATTAATTTTATAAGTAAAGTCAATTAACGTAATTTAATATATTAATTAATATTAATATTATTTATATCAAAAACATGGAATAAAAATAATAATTTCATATTAGTATTCTCATTAATATTAAAGTCAATGTTTAATAATAAAAATCTTAATAATTCATATAATATAAACCATCTCCATCTAAAGGGCCAAAAAAGTTTGATAGAATTCAAAGATATCGAGAAAACAAAATTAAGATAATAAGTATGCTATGGGAGAGATAGTTCATGTCCTTTGATGTGCAATGAAATGAAGTTATACGACATTCACTATTGGAAGAAAATCAGTGTACATCAATCTGATTTGTAGGGGAAATGGAATGTTCTAGGAACAAGGAGAAGATAAGACTTAGAACGTAGCACATAAGGATATTACATGGGTTTAAGTGTGAACAAATTTTATTGCTAGTTCAATATTTTGTGGGTACATCGTCTTAGATAAGGGTACATCCTCTTAGATAAGACTTACAACGCAACAGACAAGGATGTGTGAACAAATTTTATTGCTAGTTCAATATTTTGTAAGTACATCATCCTAAGACTTGCAATGCAACAGACAAGGATGTTAAGTAAGTTTATGAGTTAGGAAGCTTCTTTGAACAAATTTTATTGTTTATGGGTTGAATATTATGTGTACATCATGTAATTCAATATTTCTTTGAACAAATTTTATTGTTTATGGGTTGAATATTATGTGTACATCATGTAATTCAATATTTATTGCATCTTATGAATGTCTTTAAAAAAAATTACACTTGAAAGGTTCAAAAACTTCTCTAATAACTTTACAATTATCAAAATAATACAAATTCCCAAAATGTAAGTATATTAATTTAAAAACAACCAAATATCAAAAAAAGTTGTAATAAAAATATTTAAAATCTTAATAATAGTCAGTATATTAATTTAAAAAACAACCAATATCGAAAAAAAACACTGTAATAAAATATTTAAAATCTTAATAATACACTGTATATATATATAATAATTAATAAAGAATTTTAATAAACTAATAAATGAATCAACTTATATATTACAAGACTCTGGTCATTGGACTCTTAATATATTACTTATATATTATGTGTATATATATATATATATATATATATATATATTATATATATATATATATATATTATTATTATATATTATATATTTTATATATATTAATATATGATTATTATATATTAATTATTATGTATTATATATATTTTTTTTTGTAAACTGCGGAGGGATCTTTCTTATTCTATTACTGAGGATCAAAAGTCATTATATATTCGTAGTGGCCTCAACCTGCCCCGAAGGTAAACTGGGTATATTGGCCACCTTAGGTTCTTTACAGCCATCCAAAAATAAAAAGTCTTAAGCCTTCTTGTCCACGCTAGATAAACTATACATTCATAGAGACTACTAATTTTCCTTATCTGCATTCTAGACTTATCAAAAAAAGCTTTAGTGCCTATACTGTTATCTACTATCTTCATAGAAACAAAATTAATATATATCTACCGCTACTAAGCCTCCATTCCTGGCTGTTGCTCCCTTTCCTTCTTAATGTCTAGGTGGCATTGCTTTAACTGCTGTTGTATTTCATCCATCTTCTTGTCCTGCATTAACAAAGTAATCTAGATATTCCTCAGTTCCTTCTTTAGATTCGGAATTCCTTGAGACAGTTCAGCCATTTCCATGGCTACTTGTTCCATTGCCTTAGCGAGCAGTCTCTTCATGACCCAATAAATGTGCAGCGCCTATTTATATAGAGTCATGTGGCCTCTCGTGTTACCAGGATCCGGGAGAAGGTAAACCCAATCTTCCATCTCAGGATCAGATTGTCCCTGAGTTGCCTCCTCCTCCATTTGCTGGATTATCCTTCTGACATCTTTGTTGGTATTCTCATAATAGGCTCTTTTTGCATATTGAATCTTCTTCCCCACAGTTCTTCTGGTTTTTCCAACAAAAGTTGCTACCTGCTCTTCTCTGTGGCCTCCTGCTCTTCCCCTGCCCCTTCCATGCTGTCCCCGACGTCCTCCCCTGCCTCTTCTGCTCCTGTAGTTTCCTCCCTCTCCTCTCTTTCTCGTGCCCGAAGCGCTGCTAATTTCTCGGACTCCCCTTCGCTCGCCGCCCTGCCAATCCTCATCCTCCCAATTCTCTTGGCTATCCTCTGTCTCATACGCCGCACTCCTTCCCCTTTTTGCTCGAAACTGAGCTCCTTTCTCCTCCTCCGAGTCATACATCTCAACATCATCCTCTGAGTCGTCCGGAACCAGAACAGTTTCCTCGGTTGCTTCTTCATTCGCCACACCTTTTCCTTTGATTTCCCAGCTGCTGCGTTCCCTGGTGGCGTCAGTCTCCTCGTTCTTCGCTCTCCTTCTGGTCACCATTTTCCCCGTCGTCTCTGCTCTGATTTCCTTAGTTTCCTGTTTGCGCTGTCTTCCCTTACGCCTGACTCGCTCCCTCACCACCCTTCTCCTTTCCCAAACTTCTCGCTCTTCCCTTCGCTTCTGCCTTCCTTCGTGTCGTTCTCCTTTATTATTCCTCTCCCTCCGATTTCCACCTGCTATCTTTGCATGCCCGCCTTGCCACCTGTTCCTTCGTTTATTCTCTACGTCCCTTCGCCCTTCTTTCGTACCTTCAGACTCGCCTCCCTTGTCTAACGCTCGATCATCTCCGCCTCCCTTCATCACCAATCCTCCTTTGTTCCACCTTGAAGCGTGATCCTGCGTGGTTGTCCTGCTGCCCCTGCCTATCATTACCTGGCCCTCCACTACCCTGTACACCTTCCGCGCCTACTTAATATTAATTGCTCTGTACACCACCAAAATCACCCCGATCGGGGGTTTATGTATTATATATATTACTATATATTTTTTTATATGTTATTATATATTAGTATTACTATTATATATTATTATTATTATATATTAACTTATTTATTATTTCTTATGATATTTAATATTAATATATAATTATTATGTATTATTTATTATTATTTTATTACTATATATTATTATTATATATTAATATTATTATTATTATATACTAACTTATTTATCTTTCCACTTATAATTAACTATTTTTATTAAAATTTAACACATATTATTATTATTATTATTATTATTTATTAATTTAATAAACTAATAAATGAATTTTTAAACTAACCTTAAATAAGTATGGTATTTATTTACCTAATTTATCTTAGTTCCATAAAATATAATAATAATATTAAGGAATATTAGTTAATAAGTTATTTACATATATTTATATTTGATTAATTAATAATTTAAAATTAAATAAATTATTATTTTATTTATCTTTTACTAAGGTAACTTAAATCTACAAATAAAATAATAAATATTAAGAATAATGATAACAGTAAGCATAATAATAATTTGTTGGGTAGCCTTGAGTCAAAAATTAGCCGTTAATCTTTTTTAGCTGTTGGAATCTCTGCTCGAACTATTTAACAAGCTAGACTAGATCTGTCTCTTCAACTTGTCATGACGATTAATCACACTGGTTGGTCTTTCTTTATGTGATTTATGCCGAAATTTCTTCTTATAATTATGATGAATCACAGAAGCCTCAACTCTACAAGAGTTACTTTATAAAATTTTCATTATATTTTTTTAATAAAACGTAGACTAAAATATTTGTAATAATAATATATTTAAAATACTTGTAATAATATTTTAAAATCGTGAGCACTCATTTTAATTAAAATGCAGATAACTTAATAAGAATATTCTTTTTAATATTTGTTATAAAAAACTAAATTGCGAATGGAACAGCTTTCATGGATAATTGTTTTTTTTTTCTCATCGATATAGCTACTTAATTTATTTTAATAATCCATGTAATGGGTGGTGATAGTTAGAGTATCAAAGTCCTTGCTGTAGTTTTGGCACTCAGTTTTTATAAAGGATGTTGTTTTCTGTGTGACAATGGTGGACGTCGATTCTTCATGTTCTGTCTGAACTATTGAAGCTATGGCCACTGCGTTGACATCGCCAATGTTCTGTTGGAAATGCACAAGGGTTTTTTCAAGTTAAAGTTCTGGTTTCCAATGTGAGTAAATTAAAAAAAAAAAAAATACTCCACGTACATTATTGTCAAAGAATGGAACAACTTAAAAGGAAAATGCTCCATCCACATTATTGTCAAAGTCTGCGTATTACAGGTGTTTCATGGACATTTAAAGCCCAGCAGATCTCCACAGTGTTGAAAAAGCTAAAACGGGTCGCAATGTTAAAAACACTAAAATTCCGTTGTACAGACCTGAACCCGGGTCAGCCGAGTATCTTTCAATGCCAGAATATGTCCACAATGTAACGTAACAAAAAAAGTTAAAATTCCGGGACTTGAACCCGGGTCTCTCGGGTGAGAGCCGAGTATCCTAACCAACTAGACTATAACAGAGATATAATGGGTTGAGTAATCCACAGATCCATCAACAAATAATTAGAACCACTGTTTCTAGTATGGACACTTTTCTGAAAGGCAGGAGCAGATCCATCAATGAAATCTTTGCATTTTATTGCTACTCTCATATCTCCAACCTTTGCTATTAAATGAAGTGTTCATGCAAAAATTGTGGGATGTTATTCTAGCCGGACAAACTAATTTCTTTCAATATCTCCTCATTTCAGAGATGAGCTTTTCACGTGAGATAAATCCTCCACCTCATTCCAGCTATGGTACCATGATTGCTTTGCCCATCCATTTCATGACAGTGGGATATGTTTGCATGCTGTATAACAATATAACACACTGCTTTGGTGGTTACATAAATTGAAAATAAAGGCAGTGTGTTATATTGTTCATGTACCAGGGCATTTAATGCCCTATAACAAGCTAGTTAGCCCTTGCTGTGGGATAGCACCCATCACATCAAACACATCATTTTCGTCCTGAAGTGACACGAGTAGAGGAAGATATTATTCAGATTATTATTGCATCTGTTGTAATGACAATGATCACTATATCAAATTTTTTTTTGCTATCTACAGAGAAGATCTAATTGGCCATCGCAGTCCAATGTTAGTTATTGAAAACCTTATGGAGATGTTGAGTTTTGAGGTTCATTCATCCTTTAGCATGTATTTTCATCTATCCCTTTGCACATGGACTCACATGTTGCATTGTCACCATGAGAAATTAATGAGTTGTTCATCCTACATCGAGTGGAAGTTGCCCATATCCATGGCGAACTTGAATTAACTTAGGAATAAATTACAGCGGGTCTTTTGGACGATTTCGTGGAAAAGAATGATATCATTTATCTAATCGTACAAAGGGATACAAAAAGATATCCAAGTTTGATACGCTGCGATGTACAAACTTAAATTTTTTTATCCCAAATGTGAAAGCTCTGATTTGCACCAAATGTTTTTTGGTGTCACAAAAGAAGTTTGTATTATTCTTGTGAAACTTGTTGATAAGTTACACAATATGTGCACTTTCTCTTACATGTTACCACATAAAAAAATGTAGCATGGTCACTAAGTTGTGGCTCATATTATAACCAAAACAACATGATAAGGCTACACTATTAAGTATTTTAAGTTATAAATTTAAGTCAAAGAAGAATAGAGTGGCTGACTCAGTGGACATAGTCGCTCGCTTGGTTTGAAATTAACAATGGTAGTAGTTATTCGAAACCCTACCAACCCCACTCTGCCGCATATGACCTTGTCACAATTCTTGATTCCATAGAACGTTGTGGTGGAGTCGAAAACGCTAATGTACGTACAATCTCATCTCATCTCATTGAACAACCTAGTAAATAAATATTTCTCAATCATCTCATCTCATTGAACCAAGTAAACAACTTATATCATCTGAGCATCCACCGTTTATTGTCCTCTAGTAGTCAGTGTCAAATATATATACTTTGTTTAAAGAAGATAGATAACCTTCTTTCAACAACTAAAACATATAAACAAATTATATATCGAGCATCCACCGTTTATTGTCCTCTAGTAGTCAGTGTCAAATATATATATATTTTTTAAAGAAGATAGATAACCTTCTTTCAACAACTAAAACATATATGGAAAATATTATGACGATATGGTCAGTTGGGTGTTTCACCTAAAATATGTTTTAGGTTTGTTTTTTAAGATGGAAACAGTCCATACTTTAAGACTGAAAATATCCAGCTTCATATAACAGGTTTTACCTCGTTTTTAGAATAGAAAATATACGATGCTTGGAATATGATACATTTAAAATAGTTAGTTACTAGTATAATACAATTTCAAAGCTAATATTTCAATTAATTAATTAATATTAAAAAAAAAAAAAAAAAACCATCTCTATGAAATAAGTTTTATATTTTATATATATACATTCACTATTGATTAATAATGTATATAATTTTGTTTAAAAGTGATTTAAATAAATTTAAACAAAAATTATATTGAATAAGACTATCTTTGAATAGTCTTTTATTTTTATTAAATACTAATGTATATAATTGATCAGAAAATGATCCTCAACGACTTTCTAAATGCTCAAAAATGAAAGTCAAAGGATGCTCTTGAAAATAGTCTCATTGCATAGATCTCTTCATTCTGAATCTAGTGCAATTTGAATGGGTGAAAGCAAACTTCGAATGTAGCAGATATTGTAAAAAGAAATTTGCCCATTGTCCTTTGAAAAGGAGACAATTTCTTATTAAATGGGACTTAAGGGAAAATATGTGTGTTCCTTTAAGAAATTGCATCGCAACCTTTTATCACATCGCAAGCATCCAAAGGGAGGACTTAAGCCAAAGGCATGAAGGTTTAGCGATAAGCGATGAATGCTTTATCGCATTGCACATAACCAAAGGTGATGGACCATGGCCCGTGGTATTACGAAGGACCGATGAGCGATATGCGATAAGCATTGATCGGTGATCGGGCAATTGGAGGAACAGAGCACCTAGACCCCTGCGCCAATGCATTTGCGATATGTGATCGGCAATATCGGTGATCAGAGGAGCAGAGCACCCAGGCCCGTGCTAATGCGATATGATGTGTTATGCGATACATGATATGCGATATGCGATACACGATGAGCAATCGGCGAGATTGGTGATCGACGATCGTAGGGATAAAGCGCCAGGCTTTAGACCCATGCGACATGCGATAAGCAATGGGCCGATTAGCAATATTGGTGATCGGTGATCGAGGATCGGTGAACCCCAAATACAAAGGAGCAGCACGCCATTGCGACATGCGACTTGCGATAAAGCATGGACCCGAAAAGGTTATAGATGCAGGTTGATATTCCTTTGAATTTCGTCTTAAGGATTTAGGTTGGGTTTTTCCGTGTTTTCACGTATATCTCTGTGTATTGGAATTTTGCTCTGTTTTCAGGAATTTTCCTGAAGAAAGGCCACATGTGTATTTTCTTTGTAATGGCTTCCATTCTCCTTGCCACGCTATAAGCAGGCGTTTGTAACGGGAATGCATTATAGAACACAAAGAGCCAAGAGCCAGAGCCAAGAGCTAGAGCCGAGAGCCAAGAGCCGAGAGCCAGAGTCGAGAGCCAAGAGCTGAGAGCCAAGAACCAGAGAGCCAAACAGCCAGGGATAAAGATGGCATTCTAAGCCCATTGGTTCAGTTGTAAACCTATGGAGTTGAGTGTGGAACTTGTAAAAGAATTTAACCCATAATCCCAAAGATACTAGTTGAGTTGACTAGAGCTCATGGAAACGTAGCCCAAGAGGTTTGGGTGAAATCCTAATTATATTGTTGTTATGTGTATGATGTTTATTTGCTGCATTGTTTCATTGTTATATGCTGCATATTAGTTTAAGCAAATAAACTTAAGGCATTTGGTCAGTTAAAGGCAAACTAAAAGCATACACCTATCTCAAGTTCTCTTAATTCCGCAAATTATCAATCATAAGCAGGATATTGGAAATTGTTTAATCTTTGGAGTGGGAGAGGTTCTTAAAGCATGAAAAGAAGCCTTTAGTGCCCCATTTCACATCAGGTGGTATCAGAGCCCCAGGGTGATTAACCCCACCTTCAAAGAAGGTGATATCAGAGCTTAAGTTATACCAGAGAAAGTGGTATCATGAAACAGGTTGTATCATGATGCAAGTAATACCAGATCAGAATGCTTGATTGACAGAGCAATCTATATGCTTGTTTGACTTGAAAGGTGTTCAAACAGTAGCAAGGATTTTGCTGTTTGATTGTTTGTAAACTAACTGTTGTTTGAGTTTGCAAAGGTGAAGGGAAAGATACTGATAGCTAAGTCCAGGAGAGGACAAGAAGTAAGAAGAGCTGAAGGCATTCTTCTTATCCCAAAGGACCTCAAAGAAATCCTGGAAGCACAAGAGATCTGTTGCAAAAGGTTGCTCGAATAATCTCTTTATTAATCTTGTTTGAAGTTCTTTTGTTCATTTTCATAATGACAGCTTCTACAAGTGAGTCCTCAAAACCCTCCTTCATCACAAGATTTTGTGATAAAGACATGAAGCAAGACTTGTTCGTCATGATGGACATGGTGAGAGAAATGAGTGTTGGACTTCGCGAGCAGTTGAATTCCATGAAGGAAGAAAAGCAGTTGCTTTCTAACAAATTGCAGGAAGTGGAAGGCCAACTTCATATTGCAAATATGAACCTGGAAAGGGTGCATGAGTTGGAGACACAGCTTCTTGTTTCCAAAGAAGCCTTAGTCAAGTATCAGCTTGAAGAAGAGGTAAACAATTCTAGTTTGTCTTCAAATTCCTCTAAGAATATTTATGTTGGTTCTTTTGAAAAACATACTAGAGGCATAGGGTCCAAGTTGATGTCCAAAATGGGCTATGAAGGAAAAGGATTGGCCAAATATGAAAACGGTATTGTTGAGTCAATAATGGTTGAGGAAAGGCCTAAGTATTTGGGTCTTGGCTATGGACAATCTTATGCAGAAAATTCCAAAGTAGCCGTGAAGATAATTGAAACAGTTCCAAGAAGGAGTTGCATTTCAGGTCTTCTACCTCAAGAGTGTAAAGATTGTATTCATGGGGAATGAAATAGCTTGAAACATCATTTGCAGGATGAAGGTGTTTATAAGCATACACTTGAACCAGAGAGTTTTGGAAACTCTGAAAGCCTTGAAGATATTGATGGTGTTCTAAAGGGAGCCACTTCTTCATTTGATTCACCTCCTCATGAAGGTAATAAAGGTGAAAAAGAAAGGTATAAATCTGGTTCTAATCATATTCCTTTTGATTATGTAAAGCATGGTAAATTTCCATATAAGCATTAGAAAAGAATTGCATGTTCCTTTTGTGGTTGGGATAACCATAATGTTTCTAGCTGTTGGAAGAGGATGGCCACATGTAGGAAACTTTGGAAGGAAAAGAAGCAAGAAGCCAAAGGTCCATTGGACAAGAAAAAACATGTTGTCAAAAAGATGCACATGTGTTGCACTTACTACCATAAGCAAGGACATATTGTTGCAAAATGTTGGACTCTGAATCCAACAATGCTTCCACAAAACTTGAAAAGGGTGGAAAGAGAGAATGGCAGGAATGGAAAGAAAGATTCCATGAATGATGTGTTTCAAGATGATTCACATGTTGATGTTGATGTGCAGACAAAGGAAGGACCTTTGAAATGGATTGGTAAGAAATGGTTAGAGTTCTTATCCAATTAAGATTGCATATCTATTGATATAATGCATCTATTTGCATCTCTTTGTTAATGGAATGCAAGTTGCAGGGTTTTACCAAGAAGGTGAATAGAAAAGTTGAGTAGGAGACTCACTTTATTGCTACAACATTATGTTCATTTCAGCTTCAAAAGTACAGTGTACTTAAGAGAAAGTTGAAGGATGAAACCTTATATTTCATTTCAGCTTCAAAAGTACAGTGTACTTAAGCGAAAGTTGAAGGATGAAATGCATGCATGAGAATGATGTGCATGAACACAGGGATGCTGATGATTTCCTTGTATTTGAACATGTATGTGTGATTAACTTGAAGGGTTGATTCCTTTGTTTTTAAACATGCATGTAATCTTGGACTTGTTATCTAGTCCATCATTTGTATACAAATGTAAAGACCTGGAGGTAATTCACAAGATGTGAAAATCTGTTTCTTTTGTTAAAGCGGAAGTTTAGGCCATCCAGTTGTTGTCTGTAATTCTGTTGTTGTTGACAATATGTCAAACAGATACAAATGTAATTTTTTTTGTGAAGAAGATGTAACTTCACATTTGTTTGAGCCACCTTGGATCAATGATCAAGGAAGAGAAGTTCAAACTACCTTCTATAACCTTCTCAGCAATATTTCTGCATGAAGTCAAGGAGGAAGACAGTTTTCAACCGAAGGACAACCACATCCATGAAGGAAAGTGTTGGTGATCTTCAAGTTTTGGCTCAGAGGCACTAGCTATGCAAGGCAAGTGTATGGAGGCTGAAAGAAGAGGTTTTTGTTACTCTCATCTACTGTTCAGATCAGTATATCAGTCTTTTAGGGTCCAAACGATTCCCAATGGGGAGGCGTGATTAGAAAATGATCCTCAAGGACTTTCTAAATGCTCAACAATGAAAGTCAAAGGATGCTCCTAAAAATAGTCTCATTGCATAGATCTCTTCATTCTGAATCTAACGCAATTTGAATGAGCAAAAACGGACTTCGGATGTAGGAGATATTGTAAAAATAAATTTGCCCTTTGTCCTTTGAAAAGGAGGCGATTTCTTATTAAATGGGACTTAAGGGAAAATATGTGTGTTCCTTTAAGAAAAAGCATTGCAACCTTTTATCGCATCGCAAGCATCCAAAGGGAGGACTTAAGCCAAAGGCATGAAGGTTTAGTGATAAGCGATGAACGCTTTATCGCATCGCACATAACCAAAGGTGATGGACCATGGCCCGTGGTATTGTGAAGGACCGATGAGCGATATGCGATAAGTGCCTAGCGATTAGGCGATCGGAGGAACAGAGAACCCAGACCCCTGCACCAATGCATTTGAGACATGCGATTAGCGATATTGGTGATCGGCAATATCGACGATATCGGTGATCGACGATCGGGTGATCGGAGGAGCATAGCACCCAGACCCGTGCCGATGCGATATGCGATATGAAATATGCGATACACAATGAGTGATTAGCGAGATCGATGATCAGTGATCAGAGGGATAAAGTTCCAGGCTTTAGACCCATGCGATATGCGATGGGCTAATTGACAATATCGGTGATCGGTGAATCCCAAATACAAAGGAGTAGCACGCCATTGCGACATGCGACTTGAGATAAAGCACGAACCCGAAAAGGTTATAGGTGCGGGTTGATATTCCTTTGAAGTCCATCTTAATGATTTCAGTCAGGTTTTTTCGTGTTTTCGCGTATATCTCTGTGTATTGGAATTTTGTTCTGTTTTTGGGAATTTGCCCGAAGAAAGGTCGCCTGTGTTTTTTCTTTGTAACGACTCCCATTCTCCTTACCACGCTGTAAGCGGGCGTTTGTAATAGGAATTCGTTATAGAACACAAAGAGCTAAGAGCCAGAGCCAAGAGCCAAGAGCCAAGAGCCGAGAGCCATAGCCAAGAACCAAGAGCCAAAGCCGAGAGCCAAAGCCAAGAGCCAAGAGCCGAGAGCCAGAGTCGAGAGCCGAGAGCCAGAGAGCCATAAAGCCAAGGATAATGATGGCATCCTAAGCTCATTGGTTCAGTTGTAAACCTATGGAGTTGAGTGTGGAACTTGTAAAATGATTTAAGCCATAATCCCAAAGAACCTAGTTGAGTTTACTAGAGCTCACGGAGACGTAGCCCAAGAGGTTTGGGTGAACTCCTATTATATTGTTGTTATGTGTATGATGTTTATTTGTTGCATTGTTTCACTTTTATATGTTGCATATCAGTTTAAACAAATAAACTTAAGGCATCTGGTTAGTTAAAGGCAAACTAAAATCATACACCTATCTCAAGTTCCCTTAATTCCGCAAATTATCAATCGTAAGCAAGATCTTGGAAATTGTTTAAGCTTTGGAGTGGGAGAGGTTCTTGAAACATGACAAGAAGCCTTTAGTGCCCCATTTCAGATCAATAATGCTGTTTAAAAATGATTTAAATAGTTTTTCTCTCCAAATTAAACAAAAATTATATTGAATAATAAATCTTAATATATATATATATATATATAGAGAGAGAGAGAGAGAGAGAGAGAGAATTTGGAATGTAATACAATTCTCAAAGTTGAACATGTCTCTCTTGATGTAATAAGTTATACTTGTAAAGTGTAATACAACTTTAAAGTATTTATCTACAATTATATTAATTATATTATAGTTTAATACCATTTCAAAGTTCTCATATACAAATACAATATTTTTTTATATAAAATTTAATTATTTAAAATAATTGGTTGATAGTTATCATGTGTATTTTTAAAATATAAATAATTTTTTAGTTTTTAAGTGAAGTAATATTATCATATTTAATTATTATTATATGTTTTAATTTTCAATTCAATAATTACGCCGTAAGGTGTCCCATTTGAAACGAACTTCCCTTTGGGCGTAGTTGTCTCCACTAGCACCATTAGATCACGTGTTAGATGATTAAAAATTTCCCTGTCGTTGATCCCACGAAGCGAACTTTGAACTGAATCCTTGTTTTAGTCCACTCAACCAACTCGCTGAATCCTGGATTTACTCTCCTCAACCAACTTACTCATTAATTGTTCAGTTAGACCGTTTTATCCCACTCGCTCAACTAACTGTCTGCAGACTCTTTAAGTTTCCCCTGAACTAAACTGTAAGCCGACTCATTAGGTTTCCAGCGCCTTTCCTTAACTCTCCAGTTCATGGGGAATCTAACCCCAAGGTGATTGTGGGAAACTCGCAGACTCTAGAGATTTATGAAATCTCTCGTAAGGGCATATTTCGTGGATGAGTACACTTAGAATTGGTGGCGGAAGGGTTGTAACCATTTTACATGAAACAATGAATGGTTAGAATCTGTCATTGACGATCTCATGAGGTACCGGGCTTAAATCTGACGATGGGTTTTGGAGTGACCAAGAATATTAGCTCGAGGAATTATATTTCTCTAACATAAATCCTGGAGAGTCTATGGGTACACCCTGAATGAATCCCTAAAATCTGCTTGCAAATCCCTCAATTTCATGCAAAGCCTTCATGTAATGGTGTAATGGAATTCATTTTGAGGTTTTTGTTTTTTGCATAAGGCTTATTGGGCTTGAAACCCTTTCCTTCCATGTAACACCAGTCAAGATTGAATATTGTATAACTATATATTATGTTTTTGCGTGTTTAAAAAAAAGTGTAGTTAAATTTTATTTTTTTCAAAGGATAGTTTTGGATAGCTCAATTTTTATAGCTGCTCTTGCATATTACGATGCTTGTGAATTTTATGAGAATGGTGGATCATTGTGTTTCTGGATAATTCTCTCAGGAAATTTATTTGTTTGGATACACTAGGGTTTAAGACTGAGTTTTTCAATCAGTTTTTTCCTTTTTCCCAAATTTACCTCCTGCTAAGTAACCCTGATTATGCCTCTGTTCTTCCCTTTCACCCCGATACTTAACGCACAACTTGTCTCTTTCTTTCAACTTGAATACATACGAAGGATTAGAGAGGAGCAGAGAAGATAAGACCAGATAGATAAGTATTGTTGTTGTCTTTTTCTCAAAGGATTTCCCCTGTTGTTTATTTTGTTGCAGCCATCGAAGTGAATTTCACATCCTCCATCGAACAATCACACAACATCTGGCTAACAGTCTCATTTTTATCAATTATAAAGAAAATTCATCAAGCCATGGCTTAAAAAAAAAAAATTGGAACCTAACCAGAACTTCCAGAATATTTAGAAAGGTAAATATCATGCAACTAAAATTGCTGAAAAATGCCATGCATAAATTTTCATCGTAGGTGACGCCCGTCCCTTAAAATTTTAGTTCTTGTTATCTGGATTTAATCTTCAGGGTAGTGCTATTAAGTTTGACTTTTTATTTGAGATTTCATGTTCATTTTTCCTTACGACTTTGTTTACGTATCTATGATTTTCTTGGAAACATCGCTTCCTCAATTTTGTGCAACCTTTAATTTACAAAGATTTGCCTGAAATAGTTTAAGAAATTTCGCACAATTCATGCTCTCCTTTAGGTCATCAACATTTTGTTTTGAGTTATTCTCTAAAGAGATGCAGTCATGGCCACTAGCACTGTTAAACAGAAAAGTAATCTCGATGCCATGGTCGCTCCTCTTTTGCAGCACTACTTTCGCTTGTTAGCTGAGAACAAAGTGTTAGGATATTCCGACACATAGGAAATAGCTAAGTTCAACTTGGTCTAGTATAGAGTTAGGTATAAAGTTAGGTAAAGTGTGTTTCTTTACCGTTGTGCATTTTGTAACTTACAATCCGACGGTCACGATATGTAATGATCCGACGGTTCATTCTCTCCTCGGTATTACCAACACTATCCGTGGCTTGACACCCGATTGGTCCATGAATTCTATTTAAAGCGCATGGAGGGTCATTTGTAGGTTAACCGTGCATGAGAGAAGCTTATGTAAATTTTCATTCTTTTATTAATAAATTGCCTGTAGTAGCCACGTTGGCGCAGGCCGTGGACTGTTTCCCTCTCTGAGGGTTTTAACCACGTCAAAATACTGGTGTATTGATCTGTGATCTGTTTGTGAGCGGTGTCCTTCTGGTGTTCTGTCTGAGGAACTTACCCTGTAAATTCCTACACATTTCATGTGCTTCTAAAAAACATCCTATTGTAGTGTTGTCTACAGTAGAGGCAGAATATGTGGCAGCTACAGCAGCAGCGTGTCAAGCAATTTGGATGAGAACGATGTTAAGGATTTTATGCCAAGAGCAAACAAAAGGAACTGTGATTTTTTGTGAAAATAGCTCAGCTATTGCATTATCCAAGAATTCTGTGTTTCATAAGAGAGCGAAACACATTGACACAAAGTTTCATTACATCAGGGAATTGGTAGACAATGGAGAAATTGTTTTAAAACACTGTAGAACTCAGGAGCAGGCTACAAATATTTTGAGCAAACCATTGGGGCACAAAAGTTTTGAGTTTTTGAGGAAATGTTTGGGTATGACTGATAACCCAGCAGTTGAAATTAAAGGGGAGTGTTGAAATGATAATTCCAATTGCAGCGTATTTTTTTAGAAAACCGCCAGTTTTCCCCACACTTCCTTTCACGAGATGCTGGTTTTTTCTCTGAGGGCAGCAATCACAATCATCGGCAGACATGTGGCCACAACAGTTTTCCAAAACAACCTTTCCCCGGTGCGTAAAGTTCAGTCAGAAGGGCAGTGTGATATCATGTGACAGTCATCCGATTAAATCAACGGTTGATGTTCAGGCCTGCACCATGGAAGTGACGTGAGGTGAAACTCTGTTTGACCGCTGGTTTTATCAGTAAAGCATTTAATGCAAATTTACTGTGGTCGTAAATGTAGGTAAAGCTATTAATTTTATTTTTTCTTAATTCGCGGGTGTGTAGCATAAGTAATATGTAATATCATTTGGTTTTGTTGTTCATTGAACTTGTAATGAAAAAACATATGCAGCAACATGAATGTTTTGTTGTTGAAAAAAAAGGGAATGCGCAACAGCGCGAGTGAAATGTGTTTGTTGAGAGAATGAAATGTAATGGAATGTAATACGCAGCACGTAGCAGAGCGTATGTAAAGAAAATTTTTTCACACAGTAGTGAATGTAAGAAGTAAAAGAAATTTTTTACATAGCAGTGTAAATTTGCAATGAGAGACAGAGTAATTTCTTTTTGGAACTGAAGCGTTCTTGTGTTAATCCCTCTGGAAGAGGAAGATCTTCTTTTTGTAATAGGTAGTTTTATTAATGAATACACAAGTCTTTTTATGTGTGTGAAAAACTATGTTTTCATAAAACAATTTTAGCTTCCCTGCGTTAAGAAACAAAGCATTATTCTCTGTTCACTTTGTTATGGAATTATCCGAAATTCCCAACAACGGCAATAAATGTGACCTTTAATTTGCAAGAAAATTAACCTTTTTCCTAAACATATCAATCTACTAAACGTGTCTATCATTTTACGCCACAGGGGAGGATGGAGGATAAATGGATTGTTGACTCCAACAATTAGGGTATACAAAATCATAATTGGTTTCAATATGTTAAGGGTTACAAGAGAGTTGAATATTTTGCATGAACGCTACTATGGTAACATAAATGAGTTGGATGCAAACTGTTCATGTATCTGATTATTCACTATTTTTTAATAATAACAATTTATTGTATATATTATATGACCCTTAATATGATATTTTTCTACTGGAGACTCAAGAAATGCATAGAGGAGTATGTAGGCTTTCAATGAAATTGACATATGGTCGATCTCAAACTTGGATCATGGATTCGATCTTTAAAACTTTGGTAAGAATAAGCATATATTTCCTTTCCCTTAGAGTTTCTTAGATCGATTCAAGTTATTTTAAAATGGTAAAGCTATGGTGGAATTTACTTCTTGAGAAAATTCACACTTGGAACCCTTCCTTTAATATGAAAGAATCATTGATCATGGTTGTTGATTGTGATGTTTCCTCATTCTCTCTCATGATTAAGTATAGGAGTATGAGGTATGATATTGATATGACAACATGTTAACTTCATTAATTGTATGGTTATACTTAGTTGATGTATTGTATGTTATGATAGTTTGTTGTATGTTACAATAGTTTGAATATCATTGTGTGTGTTGCATTCTTATGTGTGCATGCCTTTTTTGATATTGTTCATGCTAATGTGTTTGCGTAGTAGTTAGATGTCATATTTATTTTATCTAGCATTTTATTTCAGTATTATCTTTTTATCCTATACTGAAAGGGTGATGATAAACACCATGGTAAGTTGCTATCAATAAGATGTTGTAAGGATACAAGTAACAAGTTTACTAGCACTACAAATTTTTAGTATTCTCATGCACTCTATGGTGGGAAAATGTCATTGAGTTGGAGCTAAATGTTACCCAGCAAAAAGTGGGTAACTTCTAAGAGAAAAATCTTCTCCTCTTTAAACAATTTGCCAACAAGTGGCTCCATATGATCAACACATAACATTATCCTCCACCTATTTCTCCAGTTAGATATCTCTCCCATTTGGAATTTTTTCTTGAAGGAAAGTGGGTCATATGTTGACACGTACATTAACCATTTTCTCAATCATGTTATTTCATTTAATGTTATGGGCATGCTAATATGGATCATAGGGAAAACTGGATGATTGAATGATCTCTATTGTACTCTTGTTACCACACTTCACTTGGGAGGCTAGTCTTTGACCATAGTCTAGTGGGACCTCTTCTGAGGCCTTATGGTTTAGGAAGAGCACTACTAGGGAAGCATTTTTTAATGTAGCATGCCCAAGATAATCCATTCCTACCATTCTCCATCTCTTCCAATTATCCATCTCCATTCTTTATGTTATTTGTCATTATTCATTTGGAATGGTACCTTCATCCACATTCTTGAGTCAGGTCCTGAAAAATTGGCCCCAGAGGTTGAGACAACTAAAATAAAGTTAAAAATATAAAAATATACAATAAAATAAATATGTAAAATGTAAAATATATCTCATGCATTATTGAAAAAAACTATATAGAATGTACAATGTAAAATATGACTCAGACATTATTTATCACATTGGAAAAATCCTAGCATGATTTTTACTCCTCTCATTAACCATCACCTAATCCTTCAGAATCTAATCCTTCATTTAATGAAATGAACACTTGAAAGTACCATCTCTTTTGAGCAAGAAATTGCTACATATTAAAGGGTTATTGGAAAAATACAAAAGCATGGTTGGGATCCTAAGTTATGCACCCAATAAATACAAATCCTTAAAACTAAAAAGTGCACTAGAAGGGTGGGAAAAAAAAAGTGAGGAAAGATGTAACTCATTCCTCCATGATTTCTTCTTCCTTACATCTATACACTTAGGATGTTGGACCTCCATTAGTTGGTATCATGGCTATGCCACCCACTTTGAAGCCTTTCCCACTCTATTACCACCATTATCATACACACCTATATATTGATGGGCTAACCTAATAGATGCCACTCCCCTTGGGGGATGGAAACAACTGATAGGCCTATTGACTTAATCATCCCTAATATAAGTGAGGTAGCTTGCTTATATTTATTGATCTAGTTAGACATTTGAAGGTGAGTGAATTATTCTTGTGCCCTTAGCATTAGATATGGCTCACTATGATACTTTAATCGTTATTGTACTAAATGGTTATTAATCTCACTTGATCTTGAGAGGTTTTTATTAGGCAGTGTTATCGCAACTACGAAGAGCCCTTAAGAGATGGGATGGATCCCTTCCTACAACAATTTAAAGGTCAGTGTACCCTATCCAAAGAGTAGTTCTAACCTTGATGACGAAACACTTCCCCTCTAAAGATGAGCATTGGGTTATGAGGTGATTCAACATGGTACTTGACCCTCATATGTACTCTTGTCTTCTAAAACACTAAGCTAATGAGATTCGAAATTATACTATTAGATGATGTGTGTAGATGGACCCAAGATGCCCCCAGGCTGGCCTTAATACTATTTGATGAACATTACTTGTTCATGAGCCTAGATGATGGTTTATTATCCTTGAGATGACATGGGAGGGCTTGCATGTCAGCTTTCGATGCCAATGCTTGAGCATTGTGAATTCACACCACTCCTTTGGTCCCTAAAAGGGTGACAGAGGGTGTAATCATGATGAGATCATGGTTTTCAGGGCTTTTTACATAGGCATACCCATGCACCTTGAGCCTTTCTTGGATTTAGGAGCACTCATGATCCATTTTTTAACTTTCTTGTGGCACCTAGAGAATTTATGGAGGATGACATCATGGTGGAGGTCACTATTTCCCACATGTGTTGGCTATTTTTAGCATTTATGTTATGTTGTTGAGATATATTGAGGTTGTCTGTTGACTTCATTCTTGTTCAATGCTTAAGAAAACTTATTTTAGGACTTTTCTTGTAAAAATTATGGAAATATGACAACTTATGCCTCACATATATAGATATGTCCTTTTTTCATTTCATCATCATTCACTCATCACCGTCTCCTCTTTTTGAGAGTATGCATTAGTCTTGTTATCTCAACTTGGAAAAAATACTATCATTTGTCATGAAAGTTTCTCTTGGATATGGTCTTTTGCTTGGAGTGGTTCCTCGGATTGACTGAAGAATTTCTTGTGGAAATTTTTGGTAAGTTTACCCCACATTCTCTATATTTCCCTACTGTATTTTTCCTCCCTAAACAAAACCCTTGTCAGGGTTTTTTCTTTTTACTGTTCTCTTGTTAACTAGGTCACCTCCTCTCCTATTAAGAAAACCTGCATTTCTTCGTCCAAGCCTCTAGGGAGTGTGTGTAAACAATGATGTGAAAGATATTATAATAATCAAAATACAACATCACTAAAGAGCTTTCTCTTGTTTTTGGTCAAATATTCTAATTTCTTGAGTTCTTATTTCTTCCAATAATAATGGGTAATCCCATGAACATATGCCATGGGTTTTGGCTACGAGACATGAAGATATGATAAAATTACAATCTTAAGTAGGAGATTATAAAATATAAACTAAGAGTTAAAGTCAACTCTAAATTTAATTAAATCAAACCATGGATTAGAAGTTTAAGTCTTAAAATATGTATTAATAGTTAGACTTCACTTTCTCCCTTAATATATCTTGATAAAAAATGTTATTCACTCCACCTAAATGATCTCAATTTTTTTTTCCAAGATTCAACTTTTATATATAATAATATGATAAAATATTAAGTTTAATAAATTAAATTATCCAATTTTTTTTTTTAGAATAAAACTCATTTTTTTTTAAGATAAAACTCCTAAAAATAAAGATAAGTCCAAGGATGACCTTCATTCCAAATAATTTGAACGATCTTTGAACGGTTTTTTTATATTCTATATATAAAAAAAGAAAATTCAGATCCTCTGAATCCCAAGTTGAAAACCAAATAGTATTGAAGAATCTTGTACCTTAATAATGATCCATGTAGTGCCTCATAATAGTATTTGGCTTCAAAATGAATTATCGATGCCTTATTAGTCCCTGCCTCCGGTATGGCATGGACTATAGTGTTCGGCGTTGACCGTCTATTAATTCACCTGTTGACCCGTTTTTTTTGGGTTATTTCTATTTTAACCAAAGTTTATTAGGAACAAATTTGCATTATGAAAATTTTACCCAAACTTTTGGATTTAGCCTCTTATTGCAGGCTTCACGTGCCCCAATGCTGTTTTTAGCGAGGGGAAGCGATTTTATCCTGGAGTTGTCTATAATGCGACTTTTTGGAGATTCCGGTGACGGAATCCGGCGGAAGAAATGTGGTTAAATCTTGATTTTTAGCAGTTAAAATGGTTTTTTAACTGCATATTGGGATTCAGCGCCCTGGAAAACCCCTGGGAGCCATTGATTGTGCAGAAACTAGCTATCAAACTTGGGATTCCAATAAATTGCTGCCGGATTTTGACCGGAAAAATTCGCCGGAAAGACTTTCAAAAAGTCGCGTTATAGACTACTGCTTTTATCCTAAGTCTTTAAACTGGCAAGAAAGGAAGCGATTTTATCCTAAGTCGATTTTATCCTAAGTCTTTAAACTAACAGTTGGGACAGGTTACATAGCTTACAAGCTTACACCTGGCTGCAAGGGTTGTTTACAGCTGTCGAGATGCATGCACCTCCATTCCTTCTTATATCACCACACCCATGCCTATCGACAGCATCGAACTAGCAGCTTGTATTCGCTACGCGCAACTTCATTTCTTGTTGGTTTTGCTCTGAAATTAATCAGTTTTCCTTTTCTTGGATCATCTTAACAATGGCAGTTGTTTCACAAGCTCTTCTACAACACCCTGCAACCTTCAACACACAAAAACAAAAACAGAGTTTGTATATGTGTCTGCTTGCCATTTTCATTTCATTTTTTGCCAACCTTTTTCATTTCATTTTTTGCCAACCTTTTTCTTGATGATAGTTATTTTTATTTTCCGTAGTTCTGCAATTGTTCCGAGATTAATGTCGGTTTTGTTTGTAAATTGCAGCGACAGGGCTGAGTGCGGTTCGGCTAAATTCAATTTTAGTGCCGGCCACCAAGATTTCGGCGAAGAAGAGTTCAAGTAAACAACACAGAATTTTCGCTCAGCAATTGGATAGTCATTCATTACAGCCTCAATCACGCCCTGGTGATTCATGTGCTTGTTTGGCCGCAACCATTACAACTCCTGGTACGGTTTTCCACTGCTATTTTTCTCTTTTTGGCAAAAAAAATTTATCCGTTTTTTAAATACGTTTTGCGCTTGCATGATGTTGCACATTAAAAACATTTTAATGTGTCTAGAATTTATGTTCTGATGCTTTGATTTATCAGGTTACATAAATTTAATGGTAACTTTTATGTTGTTCGAACTCACAAATTGTGATAACTAAGGGAGATTTTGTTCAAAAAGAGCGTTTCAGAAAGATATTTTGAATTTACACTGCATTTCCTTACAACTCTTGATTTTGTTCAAGAAGATCTTGTCTGAAAAGACATTTCTTATGACATCATGCCGTTATAATTTACAGAATTTCTGGAAAGCTATTTTGAATTTACAGAGCATTTCGTTATAATTTAATGTCTTTATGCAATACTCCATATGCAACAAGCGATAATTTAAGATTATTTAACGTTGGTATTGTGTTGAACATGGGGGATTATGGAAAATATCACCTTAGAGATTGCCGGAGCGTACTAGTCGGCGGCCATTCGAAGGAGAACAATCTACACAGTGGCCAAGAGGAGTTCAGGGCAAGATGTAGTCCATCTTTTCTTGAAGAAATCCCTAGAATGCTAGAGCATTTAGTATTTTTTTGGGAAACGATTCAAAAATTTTTGTGTTCAGCAATTTAGGTTGAATATGTGTTTAATGCACACAAATGACATTACTTGGAATAGATTTTCTTGGAAAAGAAAAAATATTGAATCCAAGAAATGAATGATTAAGTTGTTAGTTTCGTGAAAAAATTACACATTGTATTTTTAATTTATAATCACATTACTGTGGTTATTTTTTCTTGAAAATGAAAATAAATTAAAGATAGTAATTTTCACTCAATATATTTTTAAAATAGAATCCATGTTATTGGGTTGTTTTTTCTTAAGAATGAAAATAAGTTAAACAGGGTAATTTGTGAAATTTTTCATGATAAAAAATATAAGAGAAAAGTTAATCAAATTAATTTTCTTGGAAGGGTTTTCATGAATTTGTATGCATAGATTACTTTTTTTATTTATTTAAAAACAACAAGGATTTGAGTGCATAATAATTGAATAGGAATTTGTGCGTGAATACATGAAAAAATTGTAATTTGTGGTTTGAATTTCATGTAGAATGATTTCTGCAGTAACCTTGGATATAACAACGAACAGAATTAAGGCTTCAGCTCATCATGAAGTTTAGAATACAGTACCTTTATTCTACTAGCAAGAAGTTCCGGATTCTGAAGGCTCATTGCCATCTCGTTTCGAGAAGACGGTATGCTGAGCCTCTATGGCTAATTGTAGAGAGATCCCCGTGAAGGAAACCCATAGGGTTGTTCGTACCGATCTTTCTACTTTAATACTTCCAATTTTTTTTCCTATATTTTCCAATAATAGCATAGATTAATCAAATTTCTTTGACTAAAAACATTAATTTAAATATTAATGTATACGTGTTTCTCTACTGGATGTCTACTTGCATGTCAAACACATATGGTGAGTTTCCAATAATAACATAGATTAATCAAATTTCTTTGACTAAAAACATTAATTTAAATATTAATGTATATGTGTTTCTCTACTGGATGTCTACTTGCATGTCAAACACATATGGTGAGTTGCATGGATTTTTCCGCTTTAATACTTGAGCACCACTTTTTTTTGTTGTATTTTCCAATAATGACATAGATTAATCAAATTTCTTTGATTGAAAACATTAATTTTAGAGAACTATGTAGCTACAATACAAGTATTTTCACATTTTACCAATGTTACGAGTCTTCTCTGAAATCCTATGTACTATTTTCGTTTTTTACTCTGTATCACTCTTTGTTAATGTGTTCCGGATTCTAAAGGTTGATTGCCATTTTTACGACAATGATTTCTCGCAAGATATTCTGTACGAGCGGCCCCTTCGGGTATTCCGGTTGTTCGTTTCAAAAAGACGGTATGCTGAGCCTCTAATGCTATTCATTGAATTATTCAGATCATGGAGTGCAGCAGGACTGTAAGGCTTTGAAGACATCAACCCCGGCTTCCAACACAGTTAATTGCAGAGAGATCCCCGTGAAGGAAACCCATAGGGTTGTTCGTATTGATCTTTCCGTTTTAATACTTCAGCGCAATTTTTTTACTGTATTTTCCAATAATAACATTGATTAATCAAATTTCTTTGACTAAAAAGATTAATTTAAATATTAATGTATACGTGTTTCTCCACTAAAATGTCTACTTGCATATCAAACACATATGGTGAGTTGCGTGGATTTTTCTGACTTTTATTTTGATGTATTTTCCAATAATGACATAGATTAATCAAATTTCTTTAATTAAAAACATTTAAATATTAATGTATACGTGTTTCTCTACTAGAATGTCTACTTGCATATCAAACACATATGGTGAGTTGCGTGGATTTTTCTGCTTTAATACTTGAGCGCCTTTTAATGTATACGTGTTTCTCTACTAGAATGTCTACTTGCATATCAAACACATATGGTGAGTTGCGTGGATTTTTCTGCTTTAATACTTGAGCGCGTTTCTTTTGCTGTATTTTCCAATAATGACATAGATTAATCAAATTTATTTAATTAAAACCATTACTACAATACAAGTATTTTCAAAATAGTGTTTCTTTTTCATATTTCTATTTTGAAATTAACTTTTAAGAGTCTTTTTGTGAAGACGCGCGTCAGGGCTTTCTCAACCCCGGCAGGGACTACCGCTACGGCAGTGGCTCCCTTGTTTTATGTATATTTGAATGTATCTTAAAAGTGAGCTTGGATCTAATGCCACTCTCTTTGTTCCTTATCACTTTGTCACACAATTTTTTTTATTTAAGTTGAACATCTTTCATTTTCGAAGATTCTCTTATTGTTTTCTTTGTGGATTTTTCTGTTTTGGATATGACATGCAGTGCATGCGGTTCATGTTCAACTGTTCCTATATCTTTACCTTATAATAAATGTCTTTATAAATATATTAAATGTATTTATAAGTATTAGCAAAGTAATCACTGGAATCAAAGATCAAGTACTCTCTCTCCATTAAATGTTAGATTCCGTTGTTTGATCTAGTAATTTATTAGAGGTGGATATGTTCCTTTCTAGCTAGAGTTTTGGTACTCTCCATGGAGGCCAAGTATCCTTGGTTTGAAGTATTTAGAAAAAACATCACTAATGGAAAAGTTTTCCCATCATATTTAGGGAAGACGAAGCATTGTGTGTGAAGGATTAGGATCAAACATTAGTTGTACTTCGAGAGATTCTATAGTGTTGTGGGATATATATAGTTTGAATTAAAAGAAAGTTATATGAGAGGAGGGATGAGTCCCATGGAGAAATTCCACGTAGAAAGCTAGAATGGTGAAAAAAATAGAGTGAAGTTTCCGAACTTCCTCACGCGGGAACATTTCACGGTTCAATTTTTCTTTACGTTTGCCATGAACGTTATCCGAAAATATTGGCAAGAAATGCTACCTACTTGGTTAAGTCTGCAGTTTTTCTTCAAGATTGTCCCAAAGATTAAGAATGCATGGTTCCACATGGTTAAAAGATATTAGTTGAAGCATAAATTCTGGATAAATTTTTGTTGGAAATTTATGGTAATTTCAAACAAAATGGGCAGAGAACAATGCTCTGTTTTTCAACACAGCGGAAACTAAAATTGTTTTGCTGCAGACATAGTTTCAGCAACACAAAAAAAACTTCTATTCATAAGCTTGATTGTTATAAAATAGGTCTTCTTCACACAGAAGGATTTCACAAGTGTGGTTACATATACATCTTCCTCACATAGAGGAATTTCACCAAGGGAACGCTTTAGTTCCACACAAATAAATTTACTCTGTCTCTGTTTTGAAATTTTACACTGTTGTGTGTAAAATTTCTTACATTCACCGCTGAAACACTGCTATGTCTGCACTGATGTGCATTACAAAATAATACTCTGTCTCCTCCAAAGTATCAACACTGCTATGTAAATTCTTCTTACATTCGCTCTGCTGTGAGTTCCCTTTTGTTCTCTCAACGAACAACTACATTCACGCTGTTGCGTGTATATTTCATTTCATCATCAAAACATTGCATACGTGTCGCTGCGTATTCCCCAAAGAAAACATTCGCATTGCTGTGTGAAAATTCTTCACTTGAGCACCGATGCATGCTTCCCTTTTCGTTTCAACAAACAACAACTCTGGCACCGCTGTGCCTCACTTGAATTTCATATGCAAACAACAAAAAACTACATTCATATGTGCTGCTGCGCTTCTACCCTCTCTCACAATAGACAACCAAAAATCCCATTTACGTTGTTGCGTATCTTCACCTTACATTACATTTTCATTTCTTCTTCACACTACTGCATGCTCCCCCTCTTTTGCTCAACACTTACATTCACACTGCTGTGTGTATCTCATTGCATGCTATCGTGTTGCTGCGCCTCTCTCTTACATTACATATGCTCTGTTTCTTCTTTTTCGCATTGTTGTGCGTTACATTTCGTTTTCAACAAAAAACTACTTGTTCAACAAACAACTAACAAAACATATGATGTTACATGTCGTGTATTAAAAAAATAAAATTAAAACCTTTACCAAAATTTACCAACTGTAATAAATTCATTAATTATAGAGATGGCAATAAATTAAATTTTTGTCCTTCACCTCTGGTTCAAGCTGCTGCCCTATCGCACGGCAAGATCTTCCTGATAACCAAAAGAACATGTGCCCGCTACCACAACCGTAGATCTGTCCCATTTTAATCGGACGACTGTGGTCAATATCGCAAGGCCCTTTCTCGCCAACCTTTATGTTCCGGGGGAATGGTGGTCTTGGAAAGTCAGCTCAGACACGTGTCACCTGATGGATGTGATCGATGCCCTCCAGTGAAATACCAGTGATCAGTGTAAGTGGTGCGGGGAATGGTACTGACGATTTTCAAAAAACTACGCTGCAGTCGTTGTCCCTGCACGACAGTTAAATTAATATTTCAACACTCCCCTTTAATTTCAACTGCCGGGTTAAAATTACAGTTCATTTTGCTTGCTCTTGGCATAAGCTCCTTAACATCCTTCTCATCCAAATCGCTTGACATTCTGTTGCTGTCACTGCCACATATTCTGCTTCTGCTGTAGACAATGCTACAATAGGTTGTTTTTGGAAGCCCATGAAATGGCTCCTGAAACATGATCTTCATCAAAGAATGACTGTTAATACAGTTCAGCAAGGATTTCATAAGTACCCGTTCACTAATAGCTTCAGCAATAATGATCAAGAATTACAAGCTCCCCCTAACTGTGTGCATCGTCTCCTTTTGGCAGGGTCTTATTAAAATAAGCTTAGATTGGCGGGAGAGCTCAAAGGACTTTCAGACTGTATTTCCTTCCTTCTCCATACTTGTGTAACTTTCTTCTCTTGTATGGTTCTAGCTTGTGTAAGAGCCCATGTTAAGTTACAATCACATGCCATATGACCAATGTTATGACACTTGAAGCATTCTACATTGCTCATGAATAAGATTTCATGATTTCTTCCTGTAACATTGTTTCTTGGAGGTTGTCGGGGATGATAACATTTATCTCTATGAGAAGCTTTACAGTCTTTTGCCATATGACAAAAGTTTGAACAAGAATAACAATAACCAAAAAATGAACTTTGGTCCTTGGGAGATGGAGGTTTCCTTGATGTACTTCTGAAGCCTTTCTGCCTTGAGATCCTTTGATGATAACCTTTGCCTCTTGCCTCTTTGACATCATCTACATTTTTTTTGGAGATGGTTTTCTACTTGGAGCAAGATTTCTTCTATTGTAGCCTTGATTTTTCTCCTTGCCTTTGCTGGAACTGGTAGCATCACCATTTCTTTCCGGCTTCTTCACATCTCTTTTGCTTAAAGCATTTTCATTCTTATTTGAGGATTCACCTGCATACCCGAGTCCTGATTTATCAGATGGACATCTTTGATAGCTGAGCATGTCATCCAAAGCTTGAGAGCTCTTCAAGATTTTGTTCATCCCTTCAACCTTTTTTCTGAGGAGAACAATCTCTTCTTCCAATCTTTCACACTCATTATTCTTCTTTGCAAGTTGTTCCTCAGTTTCTTCCTTGCTACGAGTAGCTTCAGCTGCTACTATTTTAAGGGAGATGATATCTGACTTCATTTTGAAGATTTCTTCATTTTTTGCTTGACTGCTCTCCATTTTCTTCTCAGCTCCTTGTGCCTGTTTCCTGACTTCTTGTAATTGAGACTTAAGGGAGGAGACCTCTACTTTGTACTGACCAATTTCTTCTTCAAGTTTGTTCACGCTCTTGTGCTTTTGTTCAAGTTGACTTGACAAGGTATTTTCCAGCTTCTTTGCTTTATTCAATTGATTTGTCATGGATGTGACTTCTTCATGATGCTTTCTTTTGCTTTGATGAAATTTCTTCTTAAGCTTGGCAAGCTCTTCATCCCTTTCTTGTACTTGAAGCTTGATGAGGTCAACTTTCTTCCTTGTTTGATCTTGGTTATCAACTGGAGCTCTCTTCTTAAGTGCCTCATTTTCCTTTTTCAAATTGCTAATCTCTTCCATGGCCGTCATAAGTTGAGCAAGGAGTTCTTCTACAAAGCTCTTTTCATTCTCTTCATTTTCTATGATGGATTCAGGATCTCCTTCTTGATTGATGGTCATGATCAGTGCTCCTTTTGAGTGAAGGTCATGAAGTCTGTCCCATATATCCTTTGCTAATGAATATTTTCCTAGATTCTTCTTTACAGAATTAGGTAGCCCATTCAAGATTGTCTTTGCTGCTTTTGCATCGTACTCCTTGGATTCTCTATCCATCCTTCTATCATCAATCACTAATTCCCAAAATTCAATCCCTTGAGACTGTAAAAAAGTCATCATTCTTGCTTCCCATATATTAAAGTTCCCATTGAGCCTTGGAGCCTCATCAAATTGATTGTCTTCTATTTTAGTAGTAGAGGGAGGCACATCCTTAGGTGGATTGGAGGCTTTCTTCCTTGACCTCGCCATTTGTGTTCTAAATGTCAACCTTCACACTGTTAAGTTTTGAACGAAGGTATTGGCTCCAGCCATTCTTGCACTCTTAACTATACTTCAAATTACTTGACTGTGTATTTAAAAATAACTGACTGTTCTCAACAGCAACACAAGAAACTAACTTGAGAAATACCTTGGATTCTTCTTGACTGAGTCTTCACGCCGTTGGAGACGCTGCTGCAACAAAAATCCTTCCTTCAGCGTCTTTGACACCTTCAAAGAGCCTGGACAAGCTTTGATACCATGTTGGAAATTTCTGGCAATTTCAAACAAAATGCATAGAGAACAATGCTCTGTTTTTCAACACAACGGAAACTAAAATTGTTTTGCTGCAGACCGAGTTTCAGCAACACAACAAAAACTTCTATTCATTCATAAGCCTGACTGTTATAAAATAGGTCTTCCTCGCATAGAGGGATTTCACAACTGCTGTTACAAATACATCTTCCTCACACAGATGAATTTCACCTAGAGAATGCTTCAGTTCCACACAAATAAATTTACTCTGTCTCTGCTTTGAAATTTTACACTATTGTGTGTCTGAAACACTGTTGTGTCTGCACCGCTGTGCATTACAAAATAATACTCTGTCTCTTCCAAAGTATCAACACTGCTGTGTAAATTCTTCTTACATTCGCTCTGCTGCAAGTTCCTTTTTGTTCCCTCAACGAACAACTACATTCACGCTGCTGTGTGTATATTTTATTTCATCAGCGAAACATTGCATACGCGTTGTTGTGTATTCCCCAAAGAAAACATTCACATTGCTATGTGAAAATTCTGCACTTGAGCACTAATGCGTGCTTCCCTTTTCGTTTCAACAAACAACACACTTTTCGTTTCAACAAACAACAACTCTCGTACTGTTGTGCCTCACTTGCATTTCATATGCAAACAACAAAAAACTACATTCATATGCGCTGCTACGCTTCTACCCTCTTTCACAACAGATAACCAAAAATCCCATTTACACTGCTGCGTATCTTCACCTTACATTACATTTCACTTCTTGTTCACGCTGCTGCGTGATCCCCTCATTTGCTCAACACTTACATTGACACTGTTGTGTGTATCTCATTTCATGCTATCGCACTGCTGCGCTTCTCTCTTACATTATATATGCTCTATTTCTTCTTTTTCGCATTGTTGTGCGTTACATTTCGGTTTCAACAAAAAGCTACTTGTTCAACAAACAACTAACAAAACATATGATGTTACATGCCGTGTATTAAAAAAAATAAAATTAAAACCTTTACCAAAATTTACCAACCGTAATAAATTCATTAATTATAGTGATGGCGATAAATTAAATTTTTATCTTTCACCTTTGGTTCGAGTTGCTGCCCTATCGCACGAGGAAGATCTGCTACCACAACTGTAGATCTGGCCCATTGTAATCGGACCGCTGTGGTCAATATCGCAAAGGCCCATTTTAATCGGCAAGGGCCTTTCTCACTGATCTTTACGTTCCGGGGAATGATGGTTTTGGAAAGTCAACACAAACACGTGTCGCCTAAGTCAACTCAAACACGTGTCCCCTGATGGATGTGATCGCTGCCCTCCAGTGAAATACCAGCCATTGGCCTAAGCGGTGCGGGGAATGGTACTGGCGGTTTTCAAAAAAAGCTACGCTGGGGTCGCTGTCCTTGCACGACAGTTGAAATTAATATTTCAACGATTTTGAGCGTTTTAAGTGCCTGATGTACTTTACAATAAACAGTGTTCATGGATTATAAAATTTAAAAATTTTGATAAAATTAAAAGTTCAAATCATTTTGTTACTGGTACTAGCCAGATAAGGGGCTGGAGTTATCAGAATTAAAATCTATATATTGAGCTCCAAATGGTAGGATTTCTCAGATTATCATTGTTGCTGGGCGTGTTTTGAATCTCTGGTTTTGGATTGAGTGTTTGATATTTACAAAAGCTAGTCATTCAGTTTTGACAATGGCTCGGAATTATATGGCTGCGTTCTTAATTGTTACTGTTGTACTTGGATGGGCTGAATACGCCACAGCGGCATCTGCTGAATATGTGTGTGATCCTTCGAAGCATCAAGCCTTGCGCTTGAATATCAAGGATTTGCCATTCTGTGATAAATCTTTGGCATTTCTAGAGCGTGCAAAAGACTTGGTGAGTAGGTTAACTTTGGCCGAGAAAGTTGGCCAGATGGGTAGCAGCACTTCTGGAGTGCAGAGGCTTGGAATTCTCAAATACGAATGGTGGTCAGAGGCATTGCATGGAGTGTCTAACACTGGTCCTGGTGTCAAATTTGAAGGGTCTGTACCTTCTGCAACGAGCTTCCCTCTCGTCATTTTAACAGTTGCTTCTTTTAATGAAACTCTATGGAGAACCATTGGAGAGGTAAATACTAATTGTTTATTAATTAATATAAATTTCAGCACCCAGTGGCCAATCAAAAATTTCAGTTCTAGGTTATTTTTGAAAGGATATTCTATGGGATGACAAATAAGACTTTGAATCAGATAGAATAGCGTTGAATGCAGGTGGTGTCCACTGAAGCGCCAGCCATGCACAACGTTGGCTTAGCAGGATTGACATATTGGAGTCCTAACATTAACGTTTTAAGAGATCCAAGATGGGGTCGTGCCCTAGAAACTCCCGGCGAAAGGCGAAGACCCTTCTGTTGTTGGTAGGTACGCTGTGAACTATGTCAGGGGTTTGCAGGATCACCCAGATCCCTCATCTGGGAGATTGAAAGTTGCTGCAAGGAAAGGCCAAGGAATCGGATATGGATAAAGCTTTGATAAATATGTATATCGTTCTGATACATTAGGTTTCTTTGAAGTAGATGAGCATTATGCCAATCTGGGGCCCAAAGACGTCTGCACTGCTCAAAATCAAGAGTTCGCTGTTGAAGTAGCCAATCAGATTAAAAATTTGGCTGTGATTGGACCCCATGCTGATACCACAAAACCTATGATAGGCAACTATGCAGGTACATTTTTAGTTCTCCTTCATTTGAATTACAGTTGATACCTCTAGATTTATGAAGTTTTGGGAGTGAAATTATTAAGGGTAGGGTAATGATATGGTGTTGCATTGCAGGGATACCTTGTCAATACACCCCACCTGTACATGGGTTGGGAAAATACGCTAATGCTGTATATCAACCTGGATGCTTCGACGTGGCATGTAACGGTTCAGGATTGTTACCTGCAGCAGTAAAGGCTGCCATATAGGCTGATGGAACTATTCTGGTTGTTGGGTTAGATCTAAAGCAAGAGGCAGAATCACATGATAGAGAGTCTATTGTTACCTGGATATCAAATGGAACTTGTAACTTCAGTGACCAGTGCTTCCGAAGGACCAGTTATAATGGTTATCATGTCTGGAGGTGGAGTTGATGTTAGTTTTGCCAAAAATTTAGACCAAGTTTCAGGGATTCTGTGGGCTGCATATCCTTCCCAAGGGGGAGGAGATGCCATAGCTCAGGTCATCTGTGGAGCATATAATCCAGGTACTACACATAAATATCCAGTTTTTTAGAAAAAAAAATTGGGTTTTTTTCATGTAATTATTGACCCCTCTTGTTGGGTAGGAGATTTCTTTCTCATGATTCAGAGACTCGGTGACAATTGACTCAAGCAGAGCCATTATTTTTACATGACATTTAATTATTATATCTATGCAGGTGGTCGCCTTCCCATGACTTGGTATCCAGATTAGCATGGCAGATATGCACTTGCGAGCCAATTCAAGTGGATACCCGGGAAGAACATATAGATTTTACAAGGGCGACACAGTGTATCCTTTTGGCTATGGTCTTAGTTACACTAATTTTACATATCTGATAATATCTCATTCCCGACGAATATGTTGATATGTTAGTTGGTTGGTTGTTGATTAGGCGTCATCTTAATTGTTTTTTTTTTTTGTCAAACTTAGTCTTACTTGAATTCTACTCTATAGGTGCTACTTTTACTTTAGCCATTTATTTATAACCTATTTAGTTTTTTAGAATATTTAGAAAATCTCTGTTTCATTTTTCAATATATTTAGTTTTTCAGAATATTAAGAAAATCTTATTTAGTTGTTCAGAATATTACGAAAATCTCTGCTTCATTTTTCAGTTTCATTCTTTGTTCAGAGTGCAGCCTGTGTAAGACTCCTTGGGATGCAAGACTCCTTGAGAGCAACAGAAAAACAAGACTCTTAAGAGCAACAGAGAAAAACGAGTTTACATAAGACTCAGTAAGAGAGCAGCAGCATGATTAAAAATAAAGACTAAACCTCTTTGAGAGAGCAGCAAAAGAACCAAAAAAAAACCCCAACTACAGGGAAGGAAGAGGAAACTGATTAAAAATAATCAATTCCAAATCAGAAATTTTTTCAGAATTTTTTAGCATATTAACGCAGCCTACATCATTAAAGAGAGCGTACTACTGCAGCGCAGAAATTCACACTACATCATTGAAAAGAGCGTACTAATGCAACGCAGAAATTCCTAGAAAGCGTTAGTGTTACTAACGCTCAACACCACAGCAAGATAACGCGTTAATTTCAAAAAACTTGCGGCGTTTTCTCTCACACCCGGCCACAGAGCCTCGAAAAGGGCGTTAGCATTTTCTCTCAACGTGGCCACAGAGCCTCGGAAAGGGCGGTGGGCGTTAGCCAAAATCTATTGCAGCAAATTAAGGTAAAACTAGATTCAAATATTTTTCATGAGGTCACAGGTATTTTCTTTTATGTGCTTCATTTCAAAAAGTTCGCATGGTTCATGAAGTAAACTTTATGATATTGATATGTCCTCGTGAGAATACGAGGTATTCATGAAGTGGAAAAGTTTTTTTTTAAAAGAGTTTATTTAAAAAAAAGGAAAGGGTTTGATATTTTTTTCAAGTTTTTTTTTAAATAAAAGTTGGGAAAGAAAGAGGTGCAGTGGTTTTGTATTTTTTTTAAGTTTTTAATTTTAGAAAATTTTGATATTATTTTAAAAAGAATTTTTTTGAAAGTAAATGTAAGAATTTTTGTAAGTTTTTTTTATAAAAATTTGGAAAGGAAAATGATTTTTTAAAGAAGATTTAAAAGAAAAGGTGGGCATTTTGCATTCAAGGAAATGGCTTCCCCTAGTGCTTTGCTAGAGATCTCGATTATGTTTGGCAAAAATTATGAGTTTTGGTTTTTGAGAATGACCACGTCCCTGCAAGCCCAAGAGTGTTGGGATACATTTCAGACTGCATATGTAGCGTCGACTCAAGAAGCATGGGTGGCCATGACTAATAATCAGAGGAATGCAGCGAATGAACTCAAAAATAAAGAACACAGAGCTAAATGTTAGATTCAAAACTTAGTCGATGACTCTATTTTCAACAACATAACAGGCACATCCACAACACATGAAGCTTGAGAAATTTTGAAAGCTGCGTATCAAGGTAATAATACAGTGAAGATAGTGAAATTACAAACATTGAGATCATAGTTCGAAACCCTAAAGATGACTAACACAGAAAATATGGATCAGTTCATGACAAGAGTTGTGGGAATAGTCAATCAAATCAAGCTCATCGGTGAAACCATTTCAGATGAGAAAATTGTTCAGAAAGTGCTTTGAAGTCTGCCTAAGAAATATGATATGGTTGTAACAGCCATTTTGGAATCCAACGATCTTACAAATTTCTCAGTAGAATAGTTGACTGGATCGCTTCTAGCACATAAAACAAGACTCAATTTGACAGAAGATTCCTTGGAACAAGCTTTCAAAGCACAACTCTCTTTTCACAGAGGCAAAGGCAAAGGATATAAAGGCACAACAAGCGAGGCAAAGGCTAAAGCAAAGGCAGATCAGAACATCATCATGCAACAGAGCAGTGGATACCTCCACAAAATCAAACTCAAAGAAGCAGACCTTGGAGCAAATATAATGTCCATTGTTGTTACTGCAAGAAGTTTGGGGATTATGAAAATGAATGCAAAAAGAAACAGTCAGATCAACACAGAGGCAATGTCCATCTCTCCAACAATGAAGGGAATCCTCTGAAACAATGTCTTTTTCATGCGATCTTTCAGAAGACACTCACAACAATGATCTTTGGTTATTGGATAGTGACTGCAACAATCATATGACAGGTAACAAAAATCTTCTTTGTTATCTTGATGCTTCCATAACATCAAAAATTACTCATGCAGATCGTTCTTGCATTAAAGTTGAAGGAAAAGATATTGCTCCTATTCTTACTAAAAAGAATCAACAGAAATACATTCCTGATGTTTATTATATTCCAAATCTGAAGCATAACCTCATTAGTGTAGGACAACTCATGGAACATGGTTATGCTGTAATATTTCAAGGGAACATATGTTATTTCTATAACAAACCTCCCAATAGAAGACTGATAGCTAAGGTTGAAAAAACCAAGAATAGGATGTTTTCTTTGACTCTTAGAAGTCAAAATATTTCACAGTCTTTTGTACACAATGTGTCAAGAATAGATGAGTCTCAGCTATGGCATTCTAGATATGGTCACATACCATTCAAAAGTCTAAGTCAGCTTCAGAAACAGTCAATAGTCATTGGTCTCCCTACTATGAATGAGAAATACTGTAATTGTGAAATTTATGTGTTGTCAAAGCATAAAAGAGACAACTTTCCCACATCTTCCTCTAGAGCAAAAGAGCCTTTAGAGCTTGTACATTCAGATATATGTGGCCCAATGCAGACCCATTCTATTGGTGGTAGTTTTTATTTTCTGACATTCATTGATGATTATAACAAGAAGACATGGGTGCATTATCTCAAAAACAAATCAGATACATTCTCAAGTTCAAAGAATTCAAAGCAGAAGCAAAAAAGCATAGCGGAAAGTCTTTGAAAGTACTCAGATTCGACAGAGGAGGAGAGTAAAAATCTAATCACTTCAAAGCATTTTGTCAATAGCAAGGAATCATAATGCAAAAAACAGCAATATTTACTCCACAGCAGAATGGAGTAGTAGAAAGGAAAAATTAGTTAATCATGAACATGGCCAAATGTATGCTTCGTGAGAAGAAGTTGTCAAACAATTATTGGGTTGAAGTAGTTTCGATAGCAATGTATGTTCTCAATAGATCTCCAACAACAACTCTCCAAGATACAGTTCCTCAAGAAGCATGGGATGGTAAAAAGGTAAATGTATCTCACTTTAGAATTTTTGGATCGGTAGCTTTTTCACATGTTCCTGAGAAGCTAAGAAAGAAGCTTGATGATAGGAGTGAAAAATGTATTTTCGTAGGCTATAGTGAGCAGTCAAAGTCCTACAAAATTTATAATCCAGTTACAAAGAAGTTTGTTTTTAACAGGGATGTATTTTTTTTTTTGAAAATAAATCTTGGTCTAATCAAGTTGATGAATCTTCAAGTCAGAGTTTTTATCCACCAAAGCCACCTAGATTGCAGGTTGAAGAAGATCCATACCATTCTAAAAATGGTACATCTTCAAACAGTGAATCCACTAGTGATTTAATATCTTTAGAAGGCAATAAGAAAATAAGAAGAATCAGAGAAATATATGAGCAGGAGCATGAATTTGACCAACATAATATGTTTGCATTTCTTTCATCTCAACCAACTCATCTTGAAGAAGCAGTTAAAGAAAAGCATTGGGTAGAAGCAATGAATCAAGAAATTTTTGCCATAGAGAAGAATCAGACTTGGGAATTAGTTGAACTTCCAAGAGACAAAACCAGAATTGGTGTAAAATGGGTATATAAGACCAAGCTGAATGAAAAAGGAGAAATTGAGAAACATAAGGCAAGGCTGGTTGCCAAAGGATTCTCACAACAGTTTGGTGTTAACTATGGTGAAACCTTTGCTCCAGTAGCAAGGTTAGACACTGTCAGAACCATTTTATCCACAACATCTTAGTGTAAATGGAAAGTCTATCAGCTTGATGTAAACTTTGCTTTCCTAAATGGTATATTGCAGGAATAAGTTTATATAGACGAGCCTCCTAGTTTTGATGTTCCAGGATAGCAACATAAGGTATAGAGATTGAAGAAAGCCTTGTATGTTTTGAAACAAGCTCCAAGAGCTTGGTACAGTCGCATTAACACCTATCTCATCAAAAGTGGTTTTTTTAGAAGCAATCATGAACCAACTTTGTATTCCAAAATGCATGAAGGTAAAATTTTGATAATATGCCTTTATGTAGATGACCTTCTTTATACAGGAAATATGATGCTAGAAGATTTCAAAGCAACAATGCAAAAAGAGTTTGATATGACAGATCTAGGAGTCATGAAATACTTCTTAGTCATTGAAATTCACCAATCTGCTAATGGATTTCTTGTCGGACAACAAAAATATGCCAGTGATATCATCAAAATGTTTAGAATGACAAATTGCAAACTTGTAGATACACCAATTGCTCAAGGCACAAAACTGAGCAAAGAAGATGTGGCACCACCAGTTGATTCCAAATTGTATACAAGTCTAGTTGGTAGCTTGTTATATCTCACTTCAACTAGATCTCATATTATGTTTGCAGCAAGTTTTGTTTCCAAGTTTATGCAGTCGCCTAAGATTTCTCATTGGAAGGTTGCAAAAAGGATCTTAAGATATATTGTCAGGACAATAGATTATGGTTTGTTTTATACACATTCTGAAAATTGTTCACTTTCAAGTTATACGAACAATGATTATGTAGGGCATTTAGATGATCGCAAAAGCACCTCAGGGTATGCTTTTAATCTTAGAACTAATCTGATTTCATGGGCATCCAAGAAACAATCAATTGTTTCAATATCTTTTGCAGAGCCAAAATATGTAGCAGCGAATTCAACAACTTGTCAAGTTGTGTGGTTAAGAAGATTATTGAAAGATACTTCAAATATTCAAAAGGAGCCAACTCCAATCTACTATGATACTAGTTCAATTATTTCCTTATAAAAAAATCATGTATTCCACAAAAAGAGCAACCACATTGACACTCATTTTCATTTCATCCGAGAGCTTGTCAATGATGGGGACATAGTACTTTCTTTCTGTGGTTCCAAAGATCAACTATTAGATATTTTCACAAATCCATTGGGCAAGAATGTATTTGAATTTCAAAGAAAATAACTTGGCATTATAATTGTCACTACATGTAATGGATGAGATTAGGAGGGGATGTTGAGATATTAATATCACTGTTAGTTAGTTGTTGGTTAGGTGTCATCTTAATTGGTTTCTTGTTGGCTAGGTGTCATAAGAAGCTTAGTCTTACTTGAGTTTTACTCCATACGTGTCGATTTTTACTTCAGTAATGTATTATTGATGTTTACAATGTAACCTATTTAGTCTTTCAGAATATTGAGAAGAGCAATCTCCGCTCCACATTTTAGTTTCATTGTTTATCAGAACAATATTGAGAGTGCCCTTGGCCCAGAATAAGAAATGCTACTCTTCGTTTCAAGCTGTGGATCTTGTTGCATATCCTTGTGAGTATATTCACGTAGAGGATTCAATAGAAGCGTGTCTAGGATTGGACATAGAGATTGATATTGAAGTGAAGAACAGAGGTAACATAGCTGGCAGTGATGTTGTTCTGGTCTACATTGTTCTTCCTATAGGTTATCCAAAATGGATCTTGAAACCTCTAAGTCTTCATATATATTAACTATCGGAAACACTATCGCAAAAGAGAAACATTGAAGGAATGGCAGAAAATAGAGTTAAATGAAAAACGCAGTATCGTTGAGCTAGATTCATTAGATCAGCCAAATCAATGGTCAGGATTAAATCAACGATATCGCACCGGTGGAGACCAGCGGAGCATATCGGAGACAACCTTATGGGAATTGTGATTGTGATCCAGCGAATTAAAGTGGACCGTTGATCAAGCACGCAGATCAATGGTGGAGATTATATATCGCATCGCAGATTTACCAAAAGGAGGACTTAACCCATAGGCTCGAAGACCATGCGATATGTGATTTGCGACTTATCGCATCGCAACACAACAAAGGAAGGACTCGAAGCATAGTAAAGGGCCAATGGGAGATAGCAATTGACGATATGAAATTGTGACATATCGCATCACAATATAGTATCACAACGATACAAGGGGTGATACCAATCGACCCACGACCCTGCGATATGCGATACGCCGATATCACGATCAGCGGAGGAATGGAACCAAATACAAAGGGCCAATGCGACCTATAATAAGGCAGACCCGAAAGGGTTTATAGATGTGGCTTGATATAATTTGAGTTATGATATAAAGCCTTTTGTCAGGTTTTTCCTATTTATTTGGTGTATTTCCGTTATAAAACCAAAATAAAAAGGGGACCATGGCAGATGGGTGCTTGCGACTTGCGATAGAGATGCAACAATAGACCCGATAGGATTATAGGTTAGATTCAATATCATTTGAAGTCCGACTTGACAGAAATTCTCACTATTTTGGTGTATTTCTCTGTGTAAACAAAGAAATGTATTCCCGGGGATTTCACCCACGCCAGTGGTCCTTTCCGTTGGAAAACAAGTGGCCACCATACCTCAGAGCGTTTTTTAATGACTGTTTAACGTTGAATAGGGATTTGAACGGATAGCGGCCAGAAGCTAGAGAGCCCGAAGGGGGAAGGCGAACAGGCAGGGCTGAGAGGCTTAAAAACCACTCTATGGTAGACAAAGAGGACAGAAGGAAGCGGAAGAGAAAGTAGAAGACAGAGAGCAAGAGGGAGAGTCTGTGCACTCTTTTAGACTTGAGGATTTCGAGTAAATCTCTGTTGTTTTTGTCACTGTTTTGTTGAGACTTGGTTTGAGCTCACACTTGCAAAAATATTCTCTTAAAGACATAATATGGAGGTCGACACTGAAAGCTAGACCAGGAGATGTAGCTAGGAAGTTTGGTGAACTCCTTGATTGTGTTGATGTGTTGAACTGTTATGTTTTCCAATTGTTAAATGTCTCTATTATTTGCAATCTTTTTGATCCATTGCACTAAATAATATAGGAATTCCTACACTTGAGCTTGTAATACCTTAATATTGATTTAAGATCTCATTTTCAGATCAAGTGGTATCAGAGCATTTGGTTTTGGTTTTGTTAAGGTTAGACAAGCTTGCGCTAGATTTTGAATGCTAACTAGATTAAAGCTCGAACTAGGAGAAGGAGAACTTGTTGAGGCCAATCCAGAGATTGGAAGAGTCTTTTCTCAGAGAAGAATGGCAAAAGACACTCCATTGGGATCAAAATCTTAGTTCATGGACAATCTTATGGCCATGTAAGCCATGGTGGAAGAGATGTATATGGAGTTTAAGAAGGGTCGAGGTGAAAGCACTGCAACACCTACCCCAGACCAAGGAGTGAAGGAACCTTTTCTAGTTTCCCCTCCGGAAGGCAAAGGAAAAGGAGAAATACCTCCTCCACCATCTCCTCCATCATCACCTTCGTCATCCTCATCATCTTCTAGCTCTTCTAAGAAGAAGAAGAAGAAAAATTCTTTAATCAAATTTGATGTGAAGTTTGATTTTCCAATTTATGATGGAGAACTCAATGTAGAAAACCTAGATAATTGGATAAGACAAATTGATGTATATTGTTGGTTATAGAATGTTGATTCAGAAAGGAAGAAGATTCAGCTCGCTAGCCTTCGACTTGGAGGAACTTTACTAGTATGGTGGGAAGGCAAGACACAAATTGATCTACAAAAACATGGTAAAATCATTTCTATTTGGAATGAATTTGTTCTGCTATCAAAAATAAATTCTATATTTTAGCTTACATGCAGCAGGTAATGATGAGTTGGCAAACTCTTCGTTAGTTGAAGGGTTAGAGTGTACAAAGTTATACTCAGGAATTCAAAAGAGAGGTTTAAATCTAGGTATATCATTAGATTCACCTGCGACTTTATTGAAGTATATAGGTGGTCTTCATAGCTATTTAAAACATACTATTCTTATGTTTAATCCCACTAGCTTAGATGATGTATCAGTCCAAGCCACACATCTAGAAGCTAGAGGTAAGAATGTAAACTCAGAGGTTGGGGGTTCATCTAAATATTCTGTAAGCAAGAGCAAGGAAAAGAAGAAACTAAAACGGAAAGAGAGGAAAGAAAACACTGTAAAGAAGGATAAACCTTCATGCACTCATTGCAAGAAAGAAGGACACGATGAGGCACATTATTGGTTTTTGCATCCAGAACTGAAACCTAAGAAGTTCGATGGAAAGAAGAAAAAGAATGATGATGCTATTTAGTAGGACTTGTGATCCAGGTGGATGTTGGTGGCCACCCACCTATCCCATTTGGACCCCTGCAACTGTCTCTTTCAGTTTTTCAGTTTTCGTAATTGTAGCACAATTTACTATTTTTAGCAGTTTTTTTGGGTCCTGAACTTCTGGAGCCGTTTTGAGGCCCTAAA
>APFE031027041.1:81842-108925 GCA_000404065.3 Pinus taeda | reverse complement strand
GCCATATCCATTAGGTTGGGTGTGTGATAAAACAAAGCTACAAGTAACGAGACAATATAAACTTAGGTTTGCTATTGGATCAACATTTGTAGATGAGGTTGAGTTAGATATAGTTCCATTGGATATATGTGGTATTGTTTTGAGAGGTCCATACTTGTATGATAGGAAAACTATTTTATATAAAGCTGAGAATAAGTATCAACTCACTAAAGATGGAATGGAATATATTGTAAGAGCTCATAAACTCAAAGATAACTATTCTCTCATAAACTCACGACAGATGAAAAGAATTGTGAATTCAAGTAAGAAATTTTTTCTAATGGTTGTAAAGACAAAGGATCATCCAATGCATTTGAAGGTTGTGATTCTAAACAAAAAGCTAATTTAGTTAAAGTTGTTTCAGAATATGATATCCTATTTCAAGAACTAAAAGGTTTGCCACCCAAGTGGGAAATAGTACATGATATTCTTTGCAGCAAGATGCTCCATTACTTAACATTGGAATGTACAGGTTGTCTGCTTTAGAGAATGCAGAGACAAAGAAGTAGGTATAGGAGTTGCTCGATAAGGGGTTTATATGACCAAGCACATCACCATGTGGATCTCTGATCATGCTGGTGAGAAAGAAAGATGGTTTGTGGAGAATGTGCATTGATTATAGAGCACTAAATAAAATAATGATCAAGAATCGTTATCCTCTTCCTCGTATTGATGATTTATTAGATCAATTGAAAGAAGCGGTTCACTTTTCTAAGTTAAACTTGCGAAGTGGTTATCATCAGGTCAAAGTTGCAGAACAGGCTACATGGAAGACTGCTTTCAAGACAAAGCAAGGACTGTATGAATGGTTGGTTATGCCTTTTGGCTTAACTAATGCTCCTGCTACATTTATGAGAGTTATGAATGATGTACTTAGATCATTTATTGATGATTTTGTAATTTTTTATTTTTTTGGTTTTAGTAAGACCATGTAAAGCATGTGAAGCAAACTTTAGATGTTTTGAAAGGAGAAAATATCTATGTAAAACTGTCAAAATGTGAATTTGGAAGAACATCTTTAAATTATTTGGGTTATATTGTAGGGGGTGGTGAATTGAAGATAGATCCCTCTAAGGTTGAAGTCATTGTGAATTGACCTAAACCCAAATCTGCTACATAGGTTTGATGTTTCCTAAGGGCAGCACAATACTGGAGAAAGTTTATTGCTAAATTTTCTTTGATTGCAACTTCATTACATGCTTTAATAGGATTGAAACACGTGTTTAAGTGGGGAGGCAAAGAACTGAAAGCCTTCGACACCTTCAAAGAGAAAATCAATACATCACCAGTACTAGCATTGCCATATCTTCAACATCCATTTGAGATTGAGATAGATGCCATTGACTATGCCATGGGAGCAGTGTTGATGCAACATGGAAAACCCATATGCTATCATTCTGAGACATTTACTTCTGCAGTAGTTAATTATCCCACATATGATAAAGAATTGTATGCATTAGTAGAAAGGGTGAAAAAGTGGAAACATTACCTAATGGGCGAAGAAAAATTCATACATACAGATCATCAACCACTTCAATATTTGCACTCACAAACTAAATTGCAGCAATCAAGACATTATAAGTGGATGGGTTTTCTACAACAATTTCTTCTTGTCATCAGATATAAGAAGGGCATACACAATAAGCTTGCAGACATGTTATCAAGGCCAATCATAAATGCATCTACTATACTTAAGCATAACTTAGTAATGCATGAAAGTTACATTGAACAATATGCTCAACATGTAGATTTTAAAGATGTATATGCAACTTTAAGTCATGGCAAGCAAGTAAAAGAATTGGATTATTATGTAAATGACCAACTCTTATATCATTTGGGAAAGTTATGCATTCCACAAACTGAAAGAGTTAACATAATTTGAGAAGCACATACTTCTCTCATATCAGGTCATTTTGGTGTAAGTAAAACAATTGCACAATTGCAAAGGTTCTGTTATTGGCCAAGAATGCATGAGACAGTTTCTAGATATATCAAAGGGTGTACAATGTGTGCTACAAGCAAACCAAGTAATAGAAAATTAGGCTTGTACACTCCACTTCCAATTCCTTCTCGTCCTTGGGAAAGTGTTTCCATGGACTTTGTTGGGAGATTGCCAAAGTCTAGGAAAGGTCATGATTATTTATAGTTTGTTGTGGATAGGTTCAGTAAAATGTGTATTTTGATACCATGTAACAAGCAGGTTACAACTGAACAAACAACAAATTTGTTCTAACAGAATGTATAGGCTCATTTTGGGTTACCCACTTCTATTATATCTGATCGAGATTCTCAATTCGTTGGGAAGTTTTGGTCAAATCTATGGGAGTTGATGGACATCAGGTTGAAGAAGAGCACAACATTTCATCCACAAATACATGGTCATACAGAAGTGGTCAATAAGACAGTGATCCAGTTGCTCAGAGGCTATTGCAGCAAGTGTCTCAAGCTTTGGCATGAGCATTTGTGTTATGTGTAGCATGCTTACAACCATGCCAAGCACTCTTCTACTCAGAGATCTCCTTTTGAGACTTGTTTTGGTTTTATACCAAAGTCTCCCTTGGATTTTGTCTTTGGTAAAGACGTAGCAGTTGATGGACACAGTGATGTGGACAAAGCAACCAAGTTCATTGAACAAATCTAGAAATTCACCAGGTAGTACAGGAACACTTGGAAAGAAGTCAAGGCAAGTACAAGGCAAGACATGACAAGCATCGAGTCGAGCATAATTTCCAAGTTGGTGATGTTAGAGAATTATATATTACGGAGCAATGGAATACATAAAATATTGCAGAAATATAAACACAGAAAACACATAAAACCAGAGAGACACAGATATATGTGGAGTTCTAAAAAAGAAACTTAGTTGTGCAACTGAATTGATGACGAAACTTGTATTGTTGACAGTTAGGACCTGCAATATTTTTGAAATTAGCTGCAGAGGTACCTGAAATGTTACCAAAAACATGTATATATTGCTTAAAAATGTACATGACAGAAGGGGCCTGAGTTATTATGAATCAATTGCAGAGGGACCTGAACAACATCAACAACCAATGGACCAGAATCAATGAAGAACATAGAATAGGAAGCATAAATAAGCTCCATGTTTCTATCTATCTACGATGTTCGAACAAGACAACTTCATCCAATATTGTTAAAAAACAGCAGCATTCATCCAATACTACCAGGGAAGTACAAGTATAGTAAGTGCACAATTTTGCTCTTGTAAATTCAAATTTTTGTAGAAATTTTTAGACTTTGTTAAAATTGAGTTAATACCTGAATGCATATTTTATATTCATCACATTTTCCTCATCCTATACCCATTATCTTAGACCTAATCCTATATTTATATTATATATCCCATTCATATATTTCATATTCATTCTATAACCCTAACATTTCATAACCATAAATATCATTTTATATTTACCTATGTATGTACTATATTTATTTCCTACATTCCATATTCATTTCATAACCCTAACCCTAAGTATATAATCTTAAGTACTTTTCCTCTAAGCAAAAGGGATTAAAAGATGCAATGAAATGTGTACAAACAAACCAAGCAATTAGCATCATGGAAATAATTTTAAACATGACCTGAATGGTCATTTTAAAATTAAAACGATATGTTAAAACAACATAGGAGATATAAGAGATGCACATATTGCAAAGCATACAAATCAAAATAATTAAACCTTATCATGGCGCATAAGAAGAAATGCTATTAGTAATATATGCATGAAATACAATACTGTGGAAAGTATATGGTAATATGACGGGGTAAGGCTATTATCATAGCAGACTTATGGAAATACATTGCAATAAATAGCAAACATGCGCATTATGGAAAAACCATTAAACAAATCAAATCGAAATGATTTATGGGTGTATGGTTCATATGGTGGAAATACAATGAGAATGGATGAATGGTGAGCAAGCAGCTGTACGTAGTAGCGAAAGTGCAAAACAAAACCATGATTCATGCAACCAACATGGAAATCAAAACATAGTATATATGTTATATGGTATTGCGTGGTTGATATGCAGGGCATCCACGAATGGATTGGAGGACGGTCACAAATGAATCAAATGTAAGCCAAGGTATATAAGATGAGCTAAAATCATAATAAAAAAATATTGAATTCAAATGCAAAAATAATGAACCATGTTGTCGACAGCAAGGTTGAAATAATTTCGACTGACATCCGGTCAAAGGACAGCAACCAAACAGTGAAACAGTCAAAATGTTTTGAAACAAGTAAAAAAAAAAACCTGTGCGTATTAATAGAGAAGAGCTCTGCCATTGTTGAATCTTAGAACCGTAAATTTTTTCCCATCACAGCCGTTGAGAGGCTCTAGAAGACGGTAGATGCCATTGGCCAGCAGTTGAGGGAAGTAAAATGTTTTGGGAGAGGAAGCGAAGGTAGAAATAGAGCGTTGAGGACCTCGAGAGATAAGAAGAATACGTGGAGATAACTGAGGGATAAGTTAAGAGATTTGGACGACGTGTAAGCTCAAGCATAACAGACTGAGAGAGAGATTTCGTTTTCATTAATGCAACAGATATTTTTGAGGAAATTTCAGGATATTTTTTTATTTTTTTAATGAAAACGTCAGTTATAAGATAATGCTTCTACAACCACTAAGATGTGTCACTACCATTATTCATTGAGACTCTTCCATTAGTAAATCCGTAGGGTGTTTAAATGAAGTTTAACAGTGGAAAACGTAGTTAATAGGGCCACGATACAAAGGAATCATGCCACTTCTTCAACAACAGTCAATTTGGCCACAATACAGAGGAATCATGCCACTTCTTCAACAACAGCCAGGTATACTTTATAAAATTGCCAAGTTTGCATCTAAAACACATTGTTTGCACACTGGAATTGGTTGTTTGCACGATGACATGGCTTCAGATTAATTGCACAGTGAGTTTGCTTGCACAAATAATGCACGAGGAACTAGCTTTAGGTTAATGAATGATTTGTTAACTGTGAGATGGAGACAATAAAAGAAATCATCTGACAGATCCCGGTTCTCCAAGAAATAAAATGTTTATTATGGTTTGATTGCATGCTGAAGTAATGAATGAAAAGTTTGAGTGAAGTTTTGAAAACATGTAGTTGGATGAGCCTAAAACTACACCTGTACATGCATTTTTATGATCAAACAGTAAAGTTTCAGTTCGATGCATGAAGGAATGGGTCAATAAAAATAGAGTTTGGGCTTATATTTGAAGATTTGGGTACGCAGAGCCAAAATTACATTGACTGTCTCATGTTGATTATATAAAGAGTGGAATGGTTTATATTGGTCATTGGACAATGAATTGTCATATGTTGATTAAATAAAACAACGCAGGGGTTTATATTGGTCATTGGAGCAATGAAGAGACATATGTCGATTGGATATGCTAAAGATTGGTTATTACAGATAAGTATTGCATATTGAAATATACATAGATCTTCAATTTAAATTCGGTGAAAAAAACTAGTCTGAGATTATATTAAGAAAAACAAAAATAGATTCATTCTATTGTTTTCTTCATATATTTCTATTTCAAAATAGAGGTCAGGTTTTTTTTACAGAGGTATATACAGGATAATGATCGATTTCATGGACAGAACAAAAACTGGTTATTGAATCAGAGAATAAGAAAAATGTTTGTTTCTTTTCTACAAAGAGTAATGATTTAGAAAAGTAGTAACGTATCGTTGCAGTTAGAAGGAAATTAAACAAGCTTGCAATTCAATTGTTTTTTAGAAAAGAACATCAGAAAGAGGTAAGCAGGATAGTGAAGAAGCATTTGAAGGGAGAAATTGATTTCAAATTTGATGATCATGAAAATTTTATTCAGTCTCAGAAAGGCATTTTGATTTTTGAAAGCCACTATTTTTCGTTGCCTTTTTCTGAGTAAAATAAAATGAAATTTGAAAAACGAAAACATGGGTTTTCTTTAGAATGAGCCTAGTCGGGCTGCACATGGGTAGGTTTCTCAAAGTCATTTCTATTTGAGATATTTTTATGGTTCTTTTGACCCCTATTTTGCATATTGCGTGGGTAAACCAGTGGCTAAATTGAAAGTGAATGCTTAGACATAAAAAATTTGCTTCCTTTAGTGAGATGTAAGAGCAACTGGATATTGGATCCTTTGAGTAAAATAGTTGATATTGCTAATTTGAGAAGGACATGAATCTTGTGTCAGAATGTATTGCAAAATTCAAGTTTTATTTGTTTTCTTCTCTGAAGCTGCTCATCCAGAATGATATATTGGCATTTTATCATCAGAGGAGGAATATTGTAAAGTTTTTGAATTTGTATCCTGATGGTGAAACCTCATCACACATCAGAGACATTCTTGTTCCCATCACTCCAGAATACATAGCCCAAGCCATAATTTTTCCACTCATAGGTAAAGAATGGCATCTACAAGAAAAGAGAAGAAGTACATGAAGGTATAGATATTCTTTTACAGGTAGCTCAAGAGAAAGCTTCATCGTCAAGGGTCAGAGCCATAGGTACATTAGCAGGCCAGTCAGCATATAGATGTAAAAGGTAAAAAGGAAGAAACAAGCATGAGCACATGCTTGAACATCAAAAAGGGGGAGATGTTGGCCCTCAGTTTTGGTCTATTTTTGCTTAAGAAAACTTACTTAATATTTATATTTTCCATCCATTTTCCATCACATCCATCTCATTTTATGTATTTTATGCATATTTAGGTATTTAATTTTAATTTTGCAATTTCTAGAAGTTTTTATAAAAATTGAGTTTCAAGTGCAATTTTAGACTGAATCAGAAATTCTCATAATAGATATGTGGATGACATGTTTGTAGGATACTTGGGCTCAAGTTGGATGCATGAATGAAAAGCTTGGGAACTAGGATTGAGCCAACTCCACTTGGTTTGATAAAAAAAAGCTTTATTAGGCCTGGTTAAGGCTGGTCAAACATGACCAGTCACCAGAAAATCCCTAGGAAATATGGCAATTTTGAGATTTTATGGGATTGACCATATTTCTTGGGATGAATTGGATGAGTTCGACCTAGATAGGTGGATATGAGTAGATATGAGTGTTAGAGATAATATAGATCATCTTGTTTCACAAAACCTCTATTTAAAGGCAAGACTTTGATGGCTTATGGATGTAACTTTTGTATAGTTTTATGCTGAGACACTTTGGCGTTTGAAGCTAATTTGAAGAGCCTGTTTCATTTCAATTTGTTGTTCATGCTTGGTTGATTTACTGAAGTTTCTGTAGCTGAGATTTCTTCAAGTGTGCAAGGCAAGGGTGGGGGGGCCCTACACCAAGCTAAGTGCACTTCTTGGTTCAATTTTCATTGTTTTCATAGATTAGTTCTTGTTTCAAATGTATTTAGATGTGTGATGATTGCTAAATGAATATTGGTTTAATTCTAATCTACATATGAAGGGACACACAGGAATTAAGTTAAATTCCCCTTCTATTTGATCTTGAACTAAAACTGAATTTCATTCTCCATTTCTTATTTGAAGTTATTTCTGCATTTCTGGTTTGAAGCAATGGTGATTGTGATATAGTAGGATTGAGAAGAAGGAAAATCTGGACCTCCTTAGTTAGGAGCCTCTTCTTTTACATCTTTTGCATCATAAACCATTGTTAATTAGTGCTCTTAGATTTATCTTCATGAAAGTAGTATTGTAGGGAATGACAACCTGGTTCTCCTATGTTAGGGGTCTCTTCCCTCATATATTACATAAATGAATTATAAATTGTTAAAATATGTTTGTATTTGTCATATGTACTTCTTTAAATCTTCAAATTTTATCTTCTAAACTTGATTATATCTAATGTCCATATACTGCGGATTTGCCTCCAAGTTTTACAAACTCAGATTGATAATTAAATACTTGTGTTAATTTATGTTAATAAATTAGTCCAACACCTTCTATGGCAAAAAACCCCAAATTAAACATAACTTCTACCATTAGATATCTTCCTAATGAATGGCCCAATAGGTGACTAAGTTTGGTTGTACATCAGCAAAGACAGAATACAAGGTGAAGGTAAGAAGCTAAAATCAATAAGGTATGGACCTTTCAAGATACTTGATAAAATTGGTGAAAACGATTTTTGCCTTGATTTACTAGCTTATATGCAGATCTATTTAGTCGTTAATACAGAAAACTTGAGATTGTATGAATCTTCATTGATTGAAGATCCTGAAGAGCAAAGTCAATTGCCTTCTATTGAGGATCTGTTGCCTGAGTATCTCAATGAGTTACAGGAAGACATAGTTTTGGACAGGAAAGCAAGAACTATGTGTCGAGGGGATGTTGAGTAACTGAGGATAGGGCTCAAAGGTTCAAATCCAAGCAAGGCACAATGGATAGAAATTGGACAAGTGAGGGAGCTGTATCCTCACTTGATCGATGCCTAAAAACCAACTTTTGGTGGTCCAAAAACTTTTTAGTGGGAAGGCGTGATTGAAAATGGATCTTGAAACCTCTAAGTCTTCATGTATATTAACTATTAGAAACACTATCGCAAAAGAGAAACATTGAAGGAATGGCGGAAAATAGAGTTAAACGAAGAATGCAGTATCGTTGAACCAGAGTTGTTGGATCAAGCAGATCAATGGTTGGAATTAAATCAGCGATATCGCATCAGTGGAGGCCAGCGGAGCATATTGGAGGCAACCTTATGGGAATTGCGATCGCGATCCAGCGACTTAACGTGGATCGTTGATCAAGCGCGCAGATCAATGGTGGAGATTATATATCGCATTGTAGATTTACCAAAGGAAGGACTTAACCCACAGGCCCGAAGACCATGCGATATACGATTTGCGACTTATCATATCACAACACAACAAATGGAGGACTCAAAGCATAGAAAATGATTGATGTGCAATAGCGATCAGTGACATGCGATTACGATATATTGCATCACAATATTGCATCATAACAATACAAGGGGTGATACTAATGGACTCGCAACCCCGCGATATGCGATACGCCGATATTGGTGATTGGCGAAGGAATGGAACCAAATACAAAGGGCTGATGCGACCTATGATAAGGCGGACCCAAAAGGGTTTATAGATGCAGCTTGATATAATTTGAGTTCTGATATAAAGCCTTTTGTTGAGTTTTTCTATGTATTCAGTGTATTTCCATTACAAAATCGGAATACAAAGGAGACCATGGTAGACGGGTGCTTGCAACTTGCGATAGTGATGCAACAATGGACCCAATAGGATTATAGGTTGGATTTAATATCATTTGAAGTTCGGCTTGGCAGAAATTCTCACTGTTTTGGTGTATTTCTCTGTGTAAACAGAGAAACGTATTCCTAGGGATTTCACCCGCGCCAGTGGTCCTTTCCATTGGAAAACAGGTGGCCACCATATCTCAGAGCATTTTGCAATGATTGGTTAAAGCACAACAGGGTTTGAATGGACAGCAGCCGGGTGCTAGAGAGCTCGAAGAGGGAAGGCGAACAGGGTTGAGAGGCTTAAAAACCACTCTATGGTAGACAAAGATGACAGAAAGGAGCAGAAAAGAAAGCATAAGTCAAAGAGAAAGAGGGAGAGTCTGTGCACTCTTTTAGACTTGAGGATTTCGAGTACATCCCTGTTGTTTTTGTCATTGTTGTGTTGAGACTTGGTTTGAGTTCACACTTGTAAAAATCTGCTCTTGAAGACATAATATAGAGGTCGACACTGAAAGCTGGACCATGAGACGTAGCGAGGAAGTCTCGTGAAATCCTTGAATATTTATTGTGTTGAACTGTTATGTTTTCCAATTGTTAAATGTTTGTATTATTCACAATCTTTTCTATCCATTGCACTAAATAATATAGACATTCTTGCACATGAGTCTGTAATACCTTAATATTGATTTAAGATCTCATTTTCAGATCAGTAGGTCTCAGCTGAGCTCCAGAAAAGTGTTTGTGAAGGCTCACAACACTGAAATCGTTTCAGTAAAAGTTAATGCTTGTGACAATTTGAGCGTATTCAACAATGCAACTTATCAGGTACTTGCAGCAACCTACCACATAGTGCAAGTGGGAAATTAACCCTCAATTTCAATTCCTCTTCTAGTATCTCCATATTCAATTTAGTTTTGTTGGAACACAACCAAAATTCAAATCCTACTGTGAAATCTTCATATTTAGTTTATTTTAGGTAAAAGGTACAACCATAATGTTTGAACCCTCGAGTATATTGGAATCAATTTTATTTTTTATTCTTGATTTTTAAGGGAAGTCTATCATCATCTTGCAATGGATGGAGTTTTTTTATAATTTTATTTCATTGTATATGTTGAAGATAATTATTTTTTTTAATATTTAAATTTATTATTTGGGTTGAAGAGCAGTAGATTGGAATCGATTCTCGATGAAAGTAACCGTTTGTAATTCGTTATAATTAAAATTTATAGAATGAATTTATGTTTTAAATTTAATAGTTTTTTTTTTACTTATTTATCTGGCTGTATAATTTGAATTTATCTAATAAATAAAAAAATAAATTATTTTAATTTGACTAAAAATGAAAGACCCAACTACAGTTTCCAACAAAATTGTGCAAACATGAAGATCACCCATACTACTACTATATACATGGTCTCATATTTATGCAAAATTATTTAATCGGTTATTTGGATTAAAAAGTAATTTTGCACCTTCAAATTTCCGTGAGTTGTGGTGGTGTCTGTACCTTCGGATTTAGGCTAGTTGAGGCCGAGCAGCCTTTTGATGTTTGTGGTCTGAGGCAATGGAGTGGTGTTGCCACTCCACCCGTGAAATAATTATTTTTGATACTCTCTCACTTAATTATTAAAAAAACAATTTTTGTTGTTATATCAAAATGTTATTAAATTCAAAACATTTTGTTACAATGAAATGTTGTTATATTATATATACTCGTATACTTTTCATGTGTGTTTCAAACCTTTTTTTTGCTAAGGGTTTTGTAAACATGTCTGCAAACTGGTTTTCTGATCTGCATAACTTCATACAAATTTCACTATGGTTCACTAATTCTCGAATGTAATGATACCTTGTATCAATATGCCTATTCTTCTCATGAAAAACATGATTTTGTGATAACACAATAACAAATTTGTTCTCATAGAAAATTTGAATTGGTTCTTTTTATTCATGCAACAACTCAATCAAAATTCTCTTCATCCACATACTTTGACATGTTGTTGCAGCCATATGCTCTACCTCAACAAGTAATAAAGTCACAATGGATTGTTTCTTTGATGCCCATGCTACTGCACTTGAGCCAAAATTGAACATATACCCAAATTTGCTTTTCTTGTCATCAATATTCCATGAAAAATCACTATCTATATATCCAATTAATTTAAAATCTAAATATCATATTTACAGTACACCATAATTTATTGTTCTAGCAACATATCTTAAGATACTTTTCCAACCAAGCAATGGGTACGCTTCAAAGACTCCAAGAATCTGGAAATTAAACTTACAACAAACATTATATCAACCATTTTTGTAGTCAAATACATGAGACTTCTAACCAATTTCGTATACAAAGTTGGATCAACATTTGAACCTTTATCCTTCTTACTGAGTTTTGTACCAGTTGTAGTTGGAGTTACAACTGACTTACAATTCTCCATCCTGAACCTTTGCAATATATCCTTTGCATACTTAGATTGAAAAATAAAAATATCATCTTCATATTGAATTACTTTAATACTAAGAAAATATTTCATTGACCCTAAATCAATCATCTCAAGTTCTGTTTTCATTGTTTTTCTTAAAATCATCAATTGAAAGATTTTAATTGAAAATAAGATCATCAACATACAAAAAAACTATCAAAATTTTAACTTCTGGGTTTACCTTTGTATATACAATTGGCTCACTCGAACTCTTGTTGAATCCTTTGTTATTAAAATATTCATCAATTCCACTATACCATACTTACGGTGTTTGTTTCAACTCATATAATGATTTCTTTAATTTGTGAACTTTATCTTCTTGTCTATCAACTTCATATCCTTGAGATTGTTTCACATAAACCTCTTCTTCTAAAAAAACCATTTAAAAATGCACACTTAACATCCATATGATGCATTTTCCATGTAGTTTATGCTGCAATAACTAACACCATCCTTATTATATCAAGTCAGCTACAAGTGCAATTTTTTTTTTTTTATCATAATCAATACCAGGTTGTTGATTGAACCCCTAATCTACAAGTCTTCATTTAGTTTCACCTTTAACATTTTATTTAGTTTTATAAATCCATTTAACACCTATACTATTTTTATCTTCAGAACAATCTACAAGCTCCCAAGTATTGGTTTTTTCTATAGCATCAAGCTCATCATCCATAGCCTTTACCCAAACTTCTTCTTTAGCAACTTCATCAAAATTTATATGATCTATTTCATCATTCCTCTTGTACAATTCTTTTAAACTTCTAGTCTTCTAACCTTAATTTTATTCCTTAATGTAACTAATGTAGGATTATATTCATTAATTACCTCTGATCCTATTGTTTGTTGTCCACCATAACCTGATGGGTCACCATGTTCTTGAGTTCTCAATGTTTTAAATTGAAATGGGTTGACTCTTGGTGATTTTCTAGCCGAAGTGCTTGCAGGAGGTGTATATGGAATAAACTATCCACCTTGTACTTTGATGCAAGAGCATCCGGACTCAGTCATTAATGTGATTGTATGTTAACATGTTGTGGCTAAGAAGAGATGAATTTCATTAGCCTGAGTGGTCAAAATCAATTTTAGTAGAGAGGGTTGGATCTCTCGAATAAATCTTTATCTCAATTATTGTAATAATTAGAATATTGTATTATTTTTAGACTAAGAGATAAGTTGTTAGTATAGGCGTGTCTCAGAGCTTAGAAATAGGGATTTGATTGTTAGATTGATAAAAATAGGGATCGAGTTGTCAATGCAGTTAGGATAGGATTTGATTCATAAAATGAAAATAATGTAATGACGAAGAGATTATATGATTAAGAATAGAGTGTGTAAGCGAGAGTTTGAGTGACAGAGATAGGGTTTGAGATTGAACAGGGGTCAGATAAACTGTTGTAATCGAGCCAAGAAGGCCAAGACTCCGTAATTTACATTTTGTTGAATAAATGATTAAGTGTGGTGTTGCGTGTTAATCTTGGTGCAAAATTTCATTCGTATCTATGTATTGACATTCTAGACTAAATTGGGTAATTTTCTCTATTTAAATACTTTATTCATAAATCACAGTCAATTAGTGTTAAGGGTTAATATTGAGCTTGAGCGCTAAAAACTGTTCCTTATGTGTTTTTCCTTAAAGTATGAATTAAAGCACATGGGTTGTATTTGATAAGTGGGAAGCGGTATCTCGCGTGCCCAAAAGGTTGTAAACAGTATTGGGAAATTTCACGCGATTACCTTAGCGGTTGACATGTAGCACGAGAAAACCACTTTTCTCACGTGCTCTTGACCTGGTATCGTTCATGCAAGAATTTGCACGAGATTGCATGACAGTCATTCAATTGGATGGGTCACATCGATAGTGGAGATCGTCCGGGTTAGTTGGTGAGCGAATGACGTGATAACCATTGGATTTGGAGGAGAGAAATCAATGGCATAGATTGAAGCACTTGATAAAAGAAGAAGTCAATGAGGGACCAACAGTGATTGGTCAGATAAGAGGGACCCTCATGGGGAAAATACATGTACATAACCTATTTTCACATAGATAATTGGCTCTAAAGATAAACAATGGTCGAATTATAGACTTTACCTCATTTTCATCAACCTCCTACGTCATTTTGGTATCAGAGCATAGAGATTAAGTTTTTCTACAGCAAACTTGCCACCAAGGAGAGGAGCTGGCATAGGTCGAGGGAGACCTGTAGCAAATGCAGTACTTCTAGATGAGATCTGGAGTCTGCATACAGGGATGGAGACAATGGAGACTACTCAGAGGAGAGCAAATGATGAAGGAGATGCCAGTGTGACAGAAGAATCGTCCGAGGAAGAAGAAGAGGATGAAAGTGAAGCTGCCAAAGTTCTCAAGATATTGGGCAAAGCAAATGGAATACCAAAGATGGAAATACCTTTGTATGATGGGAATCTCAATGTAGAAGAGTTGATGGACTAGATCAGTTCATTGGATAAGTATTTTGACTATGAGGAGGAGGTTGATGACAAAAAGAAGGTGAAATTTGCAGTTACTAGATTGAAGGGTCATGCAACTATCTGGTGGGATGAATTACAAACATCTAGAGCAAGAAAAGAGAAGTCCAAGACCAAACAATGGGATAAAATGGTAAGTATATTGAAAGCCAAATTTATGCCAAAATATTATCAGTGAAGTCTTTTCAAACAGTTATAGAATTTGAGGCAAAAGGGAATGGCTATCAATGAATACACATAAGAGTTTTATAAGTTGAGCATTAGAGTAGGACATGTAGAGGATGATGTAGACAAGGTAGCCATAAACATAAATGGGTTGAGATATGACATACAAGATGAAATCATCTTGCTGATTCTGATGACAATCGAAGATGCCTATCAAGTAGCTTTTAAGGCAAAAGAGAAGACGTTGAGGAAGAAAAATCAGAGGAATAGAGGAAAGAGTTCAGCAAGAGGTAGAGGAGCTACTAGATTAAGATTAACACCCTCAGGGTGAAGCAGGAAGTTCAAGTAGTAGACCACCACAGAGAGGAGAATTTAATAGAGGAATATTTTCACCCAGAGGAAGAGGCCAAGGAAGAGAAATCAGGTGTTACACATGTGGAGAATGGGGACATTGATCATGCGAATGTCCTCATAATAAAGCAACAAATCAGATTAATGTGAATGTGGCTGAGACAAAGGAAGAAAAACCTCTAATTGCAAACACGAAATAATCACCTAAAGTAGGAGAATCCTTGTTGTTGAAAAGGGTATTGCTTAAGGTAGAGAAAGAGATAGGAGAACCAGCTCAGAGAAAGAGTTTATTCAGAACTACATGCAAGTCCAAAAGAAAATGTTGTAAAGTGATAATTAATAGTGGAAGCACTGATAACCTTGTTTCTACAGAAATGGTGGACAAGTTAGGAATAGTGAAAACAATACACCCTACTCCTTACAAAGTATCATGGTTGCAAAAGGACATCAGCTTATTGTGATAGAATAATGCAAGGTAGAGATCCAAATTGGTACTTATAAGGATGTGGTATTATGTGATGTAATGCCAAAGGATGTATGCCACATATTGCTGGGAAGACCTTTGCAGTTTGATCGGAAATCTATCAATGATGGAAGAAGAAATACTTACATTCTAGAGAAGGATGGAAATAAACACACATTGCTGCCATTGAAGGATGAAGCCGGTAAAAAAGCACCTCAAAACAGTGTTATGCTGATGAGCGAGAAAGAATTGTTGCAAGAAGTCAAGAAGGATGAATAGATGCATTTTGCTGTCATAAGGAGACCTAAGGTAATTTTAACTTCCACAAACTTAGATGATTTATCTGAAGAAATCAAAACTTTGTTGAATGATTTTGTTGATATTATTGTGGATGAGTTGCCAAATGCATTACCACCCATCAAGAGTATTTTTCGTCATATTGATCTAATACCTGGAGCAAGTTTTCCAAAGAAAGCAATATACATGTTACATCCTCAATAAAATGTAGAAGTTGGAAGGAAAGTACAAAAACTAATGGATAAGGGATTAATCAGAGAGAGTCTTAGTCCATGTGCTGTATCAACAGTACTCAGTACAAAGAAAGGTGGTGAATGGCATATGTTTATAGATTCGAGAGCCATAAACAAGATTACTATCAGGTATATATTTCCTTTACCATTCATGGATGATTTGATGGATTGTTTGAGTGGGTCAAAGTATTTTTCTAAAATAGATTTGAAGAGTGGATATCATCAAATAAGGATTAGAGAAGGAGATGAATGGAAGATCGCATTTAAAACAAATAGTATGCTGAAGAATGGTTAGTGATGCCTTTTGGAATCATTAATGCACCTAGCACATTCATGAGATTAATGAATGAATTCTTGAAGGAATATGCAGGCAAGTTTGTCATTGTTTATCTTGATGATATTATAGTTTTTAGTAGAAGAAAAGAAGAACACTTGGAGCATCTTAAGTTGGTTTTAAGAACTCTGCAGAAAGAGAAACTGCTAATAAATCTGAAGAAATGTAGTTTCATGAAAGAATAATTAACCTATTTGGGATTTGTAGTTGCTAAAGAAGGTTTGAAAATGGATCCATAGAAAGTCCAAGCAATTTGGAACTGGCCTACTCCAAGAAACATATTTGAGGTAAGAAGCTTTCATGGTCTTGCAAGTTTTTATAGAAAATTTATCAGAAATTTTAGTGAGATTTGTGCAGCAATTATTGAAACAATCAAAGAGATTAATCAGCCATTCAAGTGGAGAGAAGCAGCAGACCAAAATTTTAAGTTGTTGAAGAAGAAAATTACAGAGAAACCAGTTTTAGCTTTACCTAATTTTGGAAAAGTTTTCCAACTTGAAACTGATGCTAGTGGAGTTGCAATTGGAGCAGTTTTGAGTCAAGAACAAAGACCAACAACCTACTTTAGTGAGAAACTAAATTAATCTAAGAGGAAGTATCCTTCTTATGATAAGAACTTTATGCTATTGTGCAAGCTTTAAAAAAATGGAGACATTATTTTCTACCGAAGGAGTTTGTATTATATTCTGACAATCATGCATTACAGTTCATAAACAACCAATCAAAATTGAACCAAAAACATGCCAAGTGGGTAGAATTTTTACAGAGTTTTACTTTTGTGATAAAACACACAAGTGGTAAGTTGAATAAAGTTGTTGATGCTTTAAGCAGGGTAAATTTCATTGTACAGGAATTAAAAGTTGGTGTTGTAGGATTTGAAGAAATGGTTGATATGTATAAAGATTATGAAGAATTCAAAGATATTTATGCAGTTGTACAAAATCCAATGGTTCATAATAGAAGTTAGTGGTTAGATTATCTTATCCAAGGAGGTTTATTGTTTAAAGGTATAAATTGTACATTCCCAAATGTTCTTTGAGGGAAAACATAACAAAGGATAAACACAGTGGAGGATTATCTGGTCACTTTGGACAAGACAAAACCTTTGCTCAGGTAAATCTTTTTTACTATTGGCCAAAGATGCAAATTGATGTTAAGAGATTTTTTTAGAAGTGCAGGATATGTCAACATGCTAAAGGGAGAAGCCAAAATATAGGATTGTACCAACCATTGCCAATACCAGACCGACCATGGGATGCAGTTAGTATGGATTTTGTTTTGGGGTTACCTAGAACTTAAAGAGGGAATGATTCCATTTATGTTGTGGTAGATAGATTTTCCAAATTGGCACATTTCATTGCATGTAAAAAGACTAGTGATGCAACACATATTGCTAATCTGTTTTTTCCAAAGGTTTGTAAGGTTACATGGATTGTCTATAAGTATTGTGTATGATAGGGATACAAAGTTTGTTGGGCATTTCTGATGAACTCTTTGGAAAAAACTAGGTGCCAACCTTAGTTTCAGTTCAGCATACCATCCTCAAATAGATGGATAGACCGAAGTAGTAAACATAAGCTTGGGTAACATATTGAGAATTTTGGTGTATAACAATCCTAAGCAGTGGGATTCAACACTTGCTCAAGTTGATTTTTCTTATATCGACACTGCAAACTGAAGTATTGGGATGACTCCATTTCAGATTGTTTTTGGAATGAATCCAAGAGGTGTGTATGAACTCATAAATTTGGATAAACAAGAAATAAGAAATGCAAAATATGAAGATCTTGTAGAGCAGATCCAGAGACTACAAGAAGATGTCAAAGACATATTGCAGTCAAGCAGTGGAAAATACAAATAGAGAGTTGATATGAAGAGAAGAGAAAAGGAATTCCAAGTGGGAGATCTAGTGATGGTATACTTGAGAAAAGAAATATTTCGTGTTGGGAATTACAATAAGCTAAAGATGAAAAAGATAGAACCATGCAGAATTGTGAGGAATTTTTCAATTAATTCTTATGAAATTGAATTGCCAGAAGGGATTGGAATATCACCTATCTTCAATGTTTCAGATTTGTATCCATACAAGGATACAGAGTCAGAGCTACAGAAGGAACCTATAGGAGATGAAGTTCAAACTTTAAACTAAGAAGAACAAATTCCAAAGACAGTCAAGAAAGAGGTGGAAGCTATTTTGGAGAAAAGAGTATCCAAAAGAACCAGAGGACAGGATTATTTTTAGTATCTAGTCAAATGGAAGGGACAACTAGTAGAGGATGCTAGTTGGATAAAAACAACAAAATTAGAGAAGTATGGAGTAAATCATGAAAATTTGATGAAGAATTCTTTTCTTCCTCAGGAGTCTGATGCAGGAGCATTTGGACTTAGCCAGCAATGTGATTGTATGTTCACATGTTGTGGCTAACAAGAGATGAATTTAATTATCCTGAGTGGTCAAAATGAGTTTTAGTAGAGAGGGTTGGATCTCTCAAATTAATCTTTATCTCAATTATTGTAATAATTAGAATATTGTATTATTTTTAGACTAAGAGATAAGTTGTTAGTATAGGTGTGTCCCAGAGCTTGGAAATAGGGATTTGATTGTTAGATTGACAAAAATAGGGATCGAGTTGTCAATGCAATTAGGATAGGATTTGATTCATAAAAGGAAAAAGAATGTAATGATAGAGAGATTAGATGATTGAGAATAGAGTGTGTAAGCGAGAGTTTGAGTGACAGAGATAGGGTTCGAGATTGAACAGAGATCAGACAAACTGTTGTAATTGAGCTGAGAAGGCCAAGACTCTGTAATTTACATTTTGTTGAATAAATGATTAAGTGTGGTGTTGCGTGTTAATCTTGGTGTAGAAGTTCATTCATATCTATGTATCGGTGTTTTGGACTTAATCGGGTAATTTTCTCTATTTAAACATTTTATTCAGAAATCATAGTCAATTAGTGTTAAGGGTTAATATTGAGCTTAAGAGCTAAAAATCTTTCCTTAAGTGCTTTTCCTTAAAGAATGAATTAAAGCACGTGGATTGTATTTGATAAGTGGGAAGCGGTATCTCGCGAGCCCAAAAGGTTGTAAACGATATTGGGAAATTTCACACAATTACCTTTAGTGGTCGACATTTAGCACGAGAAAACCACTTTTCTCGTGTGCTCTCGATCTGATATCGTCTATGCAAGAATCCACGCGAGATTGTGTGACAACCATTCAATTGGACAGGTCACATCGACGGCGGAGATCATCTGAGTTAGTTGGTGAGCGGATGACGCTATAGCCATTGGATAAAGAGGAGAGAAATCAACGGTGCGGATTGAAGTGCTTGATAAAAGGAGAATTCAATGAGGGACTGACAGTGATTGATCAGATAAGCGAGACCCTCAGGGGGAAAATACACGTACAGAACCAATTTGCACACAGCTAATTGGCTCTAAACCTAAATAGTAGTCGAATTATAGACTTTACCTCATTTTCGTCAGCCTCCCGCATCATACTTCTTGCTCATGTGCATCATCATCTCCACGAGATAATACAACTCCCTCTGCAACAAATTTATCTAAACTTCCATCCCAAGCTTCTTCCTTGAACTCAACATCTCAACTAATAATATACTTCTTGGTGATGGGATTACAAAGTCTATATGCCTAAGAGTCCTCACTAGATCCAATAAAGACACACTTCTCACTTCTATCATCTAACTTCCTTCTCAACTGTTTAGGTACCTATGCATAAGAAATGCATAAAAAAAAAACTAAATAAGATCAATGTAACTCTTACCACTCCACGCTTCTTTTGGAACTCGTTCTTTCACACTCTTATTGAGACTTCTATTAAGAATATAGATAACACAAGTCATTGTTTCTCCCCAAAATTCATTTTGTAGATGCTTTTCCTTCAACATTGTTGGACACCTAATCCTCTAAGGGTTGGTGTGGATGGTGAACAACCAAAGGGAGTCTAAGAGACCTTGGAATATGGAATCCAATGGTCACTCCCATGTATTATAAATGTATATCCTTTGTTAATAATGGATGAACTCTCATGCTTATCATTCATATTTTGTTGTTGCCATGTATGTGTCTAACATGGTATCAGAGCGGGTGATATCCTTTCCTGCTCATATTTGAGCTACTTGTTTTATGGCTTTTCTGTGTAGGCTAGTTCTACTATCAATTTTGCATTTCATGAATATTTTCTTAGCTAAATTCTAGCTACAATATCTGCTCACTTTTGCGTTTACGAATCTTATACACATAGTAATGCTCTTCCCAAGTTGTCTCAACATTTTTTGCAGTTAGTCAGTACTCTGCTCAATTCTATGACCACTAATTTTGTAGCTTTTCTCTACTGTCAATCATGCCTCCCTGAGCAGTGTTATGAATTACACTCTGTTGGTGTGAATGTGTATTATCTCTATAGAGCGGAATACACCACCTCCTTAACCAAAACTCGTGTCTGTCTCACACCATCGCTGAATAGTCTCACACCTTACCACCACTCTCCCCACCCATTCAACGTAGATGGACATGTCAACCAGGTGTCCCATCGAGCATGCCAAGACATGTAATGCGATGTAGTGATGGCATATGTCACATGTTACAATATTTCCTTCCAATATGATTGTGGGATACCACTTCTGCTCAGAGTGATTCCACCCTCCACTACTTGGTTGATGCCTCCTCTAGTTTGAAAAAACTATAAAATGTCAAAAAACCCTACCTTGATCATTGTCCTCATTTCAATTGCCTAGATCAAAACTGTTAATAGTTTCAAAGTCTTCCTCATCCTTGTCCCGGGGCTTCACCCCTTGGTAAGGTAGATCCAAGTTCTCTTCATCTTTAAACCCCCATTTCAGTAGCCTCTTCTCCAAAATATCCAATAAAGCCTCCTCAAGCAACCTCCTAAGGCATTGTGCATGCCACTTGTGCTTCAGAATCAAGGGCCAAATATGAAGGATAGAACTCACCTCTGCCATCGTAATTGTGGCAGAAGAGGCAGGATTTTTCGTTTCTCCAGCAAGATGGTTCTAATGATTAGTACGTGATCCCTCTCATAGGTGGATTCTAGGAACCTTGTGAATAAACTTGGGTTATGGGTGTGAGGGCTGTACTAACCCTAACTTTTCAGAGTAACTCTTCTTTGCTTGGGATTATTGGGCACTCAATCAAATTGTGACCACTGTGTCGACCCTCCTTTGATAGAATTATGTTAGTACATGATTCGTTTTTCTAGTTTCCTTGACCTGTTTATGGCTTTGTCAAAACTTGGGGAATTTGATTGTAGTTTTCTTGGAAAATTTACCATAGTATTCATATTTATATTCATCTTCCAGAAATATTGGCATTTCAAATCCTCAACTTGGGGTATTGTTTCTAATAATAGCAATTTTTCCAATAATTTCAAGCACTTGGCTTTGGACAAAAGGACATATTTCATGAATCTGAGAATATAAATCCAACTGATTTCTATCAAAAGCATACACTAGAAGGAGCTACCCCGAATAGTTTGAATTTACTATATTCCCATAACTATAAATTCATTGCACCTTTGGACTCTCTTCTTTACGTTTTATTTATATCTGAAGAAAAATAGTCATAAGGGCTTGATTTCACAAATTAATTGTTGCAACAGTCTCAAAGGCCATCTCTAGGTGTTAATAACAGAGACATCTTTTAATTACAAAAGTTCATAACAAGAGTATTTGTGGGCAAAAGAATATTTGTAAAATAGATAAATTTCCTTGTAATGGAACAAACAGATGTGCACTGAATTGAAGCTTCATTTGGAAGGCATTGCTTAAGAGCCCTAGGCATAAACAGATCAGTGAAAAGCAAAAAAACTGCTCCAAGACTCCTAAAGATGAAAGTTAAGGGTCAACATATGTAGTTTCAGTGAAAGTGTTGGAGGAGTACTATCAGAGATGGCTGGATAGTAGGACCAAATTTTAGGGGGTGAGACCCCATTAAACACCAGAAATTAATGAAGTAAATTTAGTGATAAAAGATGATTGCATTTGTGAATCTTGAATTTGTATTCAAATGTTATGAAAAAATGTTTTGTAGGTAGTCGAAAAATTTCAAAGTCGAAGATTGGCTCTTCTTTTTCATAATGTGAGTAGTTTGAGAAGTAAGTGCATTGAAGTAGTGAGTCATTTGCTGCATTGAAATTGTTACTGAGCTATCTACTACAGTGACTTGGTGATATTGGTATCCTTCTACTCATCTAGTAGTTGTAGCTATTTATCATTTTATAGGTCATTTTGTAGTTGAATATAACATCATTTCTCTGATTATATTGGTTTGAAATGAATTGAATGGATGATGTATTGAAACTACTGAATAATTTAATACATTTCACTGTTGATGAGATGGTTAAGATAAACAAAACCTCTCTTTCCAATATTAAAAATTGTCTCCAAAATGCACAGGAGAATATTGAGATTTTTTGTAGCTTGAGACAAAGCTATAAAAAGAATAGCTACAACATTGTAAGCATCATTCTGTTTAGAACATTGAGATAAACTCCCATCAGTAGCAAGTCAATATTGTTGAATTTCATTTAGATTTAGTAGCCAATGAAGCAGTAGTTGTACATGCAGATGCATAAATTCAGTCTGCACTTCCCAATTTGATCATTAGACCTTGGGAAGAGCTTGTCCACAACAAGCACAAAACTGGTGTTGGATATGACAAGGATGCTTCCTTTCATATTCCAGATTACTCAAAGCCCATTTGGTTTCAGAGTGCTGGATTCCTTCATGACAGTTCACCTTTAGTTGTTCCAGATTATGCTCCTCTTCCACAACAACAACAATAGATTATGAAATGCCAATACTGTGACCAAGTTGGCCATATGAAAGATCATTGTTTTGATCTTCATCCATGTAAGCATTGTCATAAAACCAATAATTCTTCAAATACATGCTTCAAAAACAAGCCTACTGCAAGAACAAAGTTTCATCTTGGATGGATCGCTTCTTGGCAATGGGCATCAACAACCAAGAAGATATTTCAGTCTTATGTATGAACTTGTTCTAGAGTATTGAATAGTCTTGTAGTTGAGTTTTCTCCATCATCTCACCTTGTATCTGACGGGGGGGAAAGTGATGGTCATCTACAAGCTTCAAAGCCACATCAAGTGAGCCTGATCCACAACCTTTCATACCAGATTGAGAGTTGTAGCCAGAAACAAAGATGCCCCTAATCATGCCTTTAGTTGGTGATGCCTCTTCAAAGAATTGAAGACACTTCCCCTAGCAGAAGACTTCATCTTCTTACCAACTTTGGAAGAGTTTTGGGAATTTCATTAAGCATTCCAGAGTTGATGGTCATCCTTAAACCGTCACGGGTTGAGACCTCCCTTTTCAAGTTGAGGTTCTCCGTTTTATGTGGGGTGAGATCTCCCTTTCATGGTTGAATTTTTCCCTCTTCAAAACATCAGGAGCACTTCCTCTAGTAGAAGACCTCATCTTCATGCTAGATTTGGAACAGTTCTGGGAACTGCACTAAGCATTGAAGTGTTGGTGGTCATCCTTAAGCCACCTCCCTTATACCAACATTTCAAAGAGCACATTCAGCCTAGTGCTACCATGCATTTTTGTACATTTTGTATTAAAACTCTTTTCTTAGACTCATACATAACCCTTTAGATTAAGGGGGGGGGGGGGGGGGAGAAGTTGGACACCTAATCCTCTAAGCGTTGGTGTGGAAGATGAACAACCAAAGGGAGTCCAAGAGACCTTGGAATATGGAATCCAATGGTTACTCCCATGTATTATAAATGTATATAATTTGTTAAAATAGATGCACTCTCATGCTTATCATTCATATTGTGTTGCTTCCATGTATGTGTCTAATGAAAATACTTCAAGGCATGTTCATAGTGGTTTGATTTTTCTTTTGAGCTACTCCATTTTGTTGTGGAGTATAACGTCAAGTAAATGTCTCTTGATTCCATGGGACTGAAAAAACATAATGAAATCATTTAGTGTATTCACCACCTCTGTCTTATCTTAAAATTTTAATAAATTTGTTACTTTCCTTTTCAACCATAGCTTTCAAATTCTTAAATACATTAAAAAATTCATATTTATGTTTCAAAAGATAGACAAAAGTTTTTTACTATAGTCATCAATAAAAGTAAAAAAGTAAACATTACCAACTAATGAGTGTGTTTGCATTGGTTCACACAGATTTGTGTGTACAATCTCCAATGAAGCTTTTGCCCTATATGAAACTCCAGATACAAATTTTTCTATGTGATGCCTGGCAAGTGTACAACTTTCACATGATATTGTAGGTTTTTGAGTATTGGGTAACCCTTTTCAAATTGGTTTCTTTTGTAGCAAATTTAGACCACCAAAACATAAATGGCCCTATCTTAGATCCCATAACCAAGATTCATTCAAATTATTAGTTTTATAAGCATCCAAGGAGGGAGATAATTCATTTCTCATTATAATTAGAAACATCCTATTCTTTTTCCTCTTCAGTTTTTCTATCAGCTAGTTGGAAATTTATCAATGATTTTACATACTTTATTTCTTAAGAACAATTTGTAACTTTTGTCTATCAATTAGCCAATGCTCAACAAATTGCATTTCAAATTGGGTACATAATACACATCATCAATTGTTATTCTTTCAACATTTCTAGTATAAACAACAATAAATCCTTTACCTTTAATGTATACCTTATTATTTTCACGCAACTTGACCTTAGAATGAATACTAGTGTCTACACTAGAAAACACATCTTTTTTCCAATGATATGATTGTTCCAATAGCTATCCAAAAACCAAACATCATTTGAACATTCTTGAGTCATGTTACAGGTCAAAAATTGTAACAACCTTGGTAAAAAGTTCACGTAAAAAAAAATATAAGACCAAATTCATGGGACACATATTCAAAGCTGAATGGTGGGAAAATCATCCTAGTGGGTGTTCATTCTGGTTACTATGGCTCAAAGAATTTGGCAAAGGAAATGGAAAAGGATTTGAAAATGAAAAAGGCATTAATTGGCATTTTTTATTTATGAAAATAATGGAAATTAGGAGAAAAGGGAGGTGAAATGTCACAGGTTGCATGTGAGGAGGAAAATGAAGGAAAAATAATGGAAATTGAAGAAAATAGAGACCTCAATGATAAAAAGGTTTATGAGCATCAATTCATGGCTTTTGTTAGGGTAAACTTTTGTCAATTTTAGCTTGGAGCTCTCTATTCTACTCTCTCTCTCTCATACTCTTGGACACTTGGAGTTTTCTTAGAGCACCCTTGGAGGAGTGTGACATACTTAGAGTTTTGGAGCAAAAAGGAAAAGGAAGAGTAGGAAAGCGCAATAAGACATCGAGATAAACAACTACATTGGGTTTTTCTTGTAGGTACTGAGTTGAATGTATCATTTCTTTGCTAGTTTTGGCATGCATGACACATGCATGTGGTTTCTTGGTTATGATCTATCATTGAGATGCATGATTGTCTAGATTAACAATGAATTTTCCTAGTCTTTCTATTTCTTGGATAGCCATGGTGTTGTGGGTTTCTTTCCTTTTGTTTTCTGGTTGATTCTCATCTTTCTTATGCCCATGGGTTCAGTTACTAGTTGCTGGAAGCCTTAGTTAGACAAACACTTTAGAAGCCTTGTAATAGATTGAGTGACGTTACTAGTCTTAGAATCCTTGGTTTGATAAAATCTATGGAAGCCCTTGGTGGGTTGAGTTTCTAGCCTTGGAATCCCTAGTTGGAAAAATGCTCTGGAAGCCTAACAACATCTATGGGTTGATTTACTAGTTTAGGAAGCTTTAATTGGAACAAACGCTCTTGAGCCCTTGACAACTTGGGTAGAGACCAATCTAGTGTTGGTTAATGATGTATGACCATGAGGTGGAATCATTGGTTGAGGGTTGAGGTGGTTTGGACTCTTGAAGCCCTGGTTTGGTTTTGTTTGATTTTTTCCATAAGATCCCACTTTCATGATTGGAATATGGCACGGGGGTGATTGGCTAAAAGAAATATTTGGTTCAATGAATATATGGTCGAGTGATACGTGGAATTCCCAGAATTGGTTGAATTTTTCATATGTTAATAAGAGCTTCTTTCCTCCTATATTTGATGGGTAAATATACTTGTTTATTCATTTTTTATGGCTTTTATATCCTTGTTATTTCTATTGGTTATATGCTAGTTATGAGCATGTTTTATGTCATAATTGATGTATGGATCTCATCATGTTTTAATTTTCAAATGAATTAACAATGAATATATGTGTTAGGTCCCCATAATACTAGTGATTCCCCCATTACTAATGTCACTATAGCCCTTATTGTTATTATTGTGCCCTTATTGTCCCCATATTGTTAATAGTGTGCCCCATAAAAACCACTATTGTTATTCTTGTGTCATTCTATTATTATTGTTATGTTGACTTTGATTATATTGTGACCCCTTAGACTCCTATATATAGAAAGGAGGTTTAGTCATTTGTATAATCCAAGAATTGTTCATTTGTGTAATGTAAAGGAGGTTTCTCCCTTGAAGAGGCTGATTTTTAAGTCATTGATTTATCTTTTCTATCTTTTAGTGAGCTGGTTTCATAACATTTGGTATGAGAGCTTTGTATTCTAGGGTTTCGCTACTCCAAACAGGATATTGTGGAATGTTCACTATAAATATTTTTCTTCGACATTTTAGAAGCTAAAAACAAAAGAAATTTGAGCCAAAATCACGATGATCCTCGGGTCCGAATTTCAAATCTTGTCTCACTTTATCTTTCGAGATATTATATAAGGAAGTTAGGGTGTTTGCAGGATCCCGAATTACATTCCAAACATGTGACCTTGGGAAAATCGTCATAAATTTCTCTCTGAGTATCAGATTGAAATTTTGTAAGTTACATAAATAGGGTGGACTTTAGTTTTATGTGCATTGTTATCAAGTCCAAATTGTGAAACAGTGACACATGGTACTTCGTATAAGTTCACTCTACTAAAAAAGTGTATAATCAAGTCAT